>JADNRY010000351.1:0-62968 GCA_015501585.1 Rhodocollybia butyracea
TACAAGTACATCATAGACTAGAAGTAAATACTTACTGTACACTAATAGAAAGGAAAACTCGAAACTAACAAGATAGGCTGGGACTCTGTCTCACCAGGCATCTGAATCCTGCGTAAGCGTACACGTCCCACGAGCCCTTGCCGCCAGCCTTCGCTAGCCGTGCCTAGGTACTACAAGGCTCAAGCCTGCTCAAGCTTTAAATTTGCCGTTGTTACTTGTACTATGATTATCAGTGATCACGTGTAAAGCACATGGGCACGTTCTGAGTCGACACACGTTCAACTTCCTGGTTCCGAACTTCCAGTCCACCGTAGTACGTACCTCGACTTGGCAGCATGTCGTGGGCGATGAGTGTCAAGAGGTTTCAGAGTCTGCCCTTGAGAGACGTTCCACCGGTTCCAAATACTTTGGAGTCGCTGCCGATCTACCTTGATAACCCTTTGTGTTTTCATGATCGATGCTCTTGTTTTGTTATTCTTATTCGTTGCATTGTCTATCTTGCATTTCCTTTTTGGGATCATCAAAGCTGGTTTGTCCGAATATGGCTGTGGACTTTTTTGACCGGCTGGTCTACCTTTGTCTAACCATTGTCCCCTTGCTTTGGCCGTCCAGCTTGAATTGATATGGACCAGGCGTTTTGGGATAAAAGGTCGCCTATCCGAGGTCAAGTCCTCCAGAAACTCCCTTTCCATTTACACCCTCAACTCAAGTCCTCTTCAATTTACATCTGTCGCAACCCCGATCATGTCCGACCAAAAGCTTTCTCATTCCGTCAACCCCCTGGAGTTGCTGGCTTATTGTGCTGCTACGCAGCCTCCGCTTGCTCTTACGCCTATGCATCAGCAACAGCAACAACAGAACTACCGTCCCCAGGGTATGGCAAGGGTCATCGCATATCCAGCTCAACGTGAAGGACAAGGTCCCCCTCGCCATCGTTCCGAGGTTGGGACACATGTACATCCATCTCAACGTGAAGGACAGGGTCCCTCTGGCCATCGCTTCGAGGTTGGGACACATGCACATGCCCCTCATGCCTCCCGCGGTCGCGCGCCGAGTTCGGTGAGCATACTAATTATTCTCTACATAACCAGACCAATCTAATTCCGTACATCTTAGGCTCTTCCCCGTCGGCCTGAGGAAACTATGCTATTTCCTTCTGGTACCACCATGTCCTTCAACCCTCCCCCACGTCCGTTTGTTCTTACGTCTCAATACCTCTCGGACAACGCCGGTCGGCCTCCCCCCTCTCCACTTGTGCTTCAGATTCTTCCTAGACGCCAAGAGACATGCAAGTTGGATGAACCTGTAATCTTCACTTCTCGTGGCTTTCCTGGGCCGTACCTTGTGGATCTCCTGGGGAATACACCTCAACTGGACGATCCTAACACCCCTGTTTTCGCCTCGTACGGGATGAGTAGGCTTCAGTGGCTTTTTGATGTGAGCACTTCGCTATCGCTTCTACTACATGTTTAATCTAAATCATTGGTTTCCTAGTTTCCTGGTCTGACTCCTATCACTGAGCGAACACCACTGGTCGAAGGTACTCCTCGTCGTGATCTGACTAGGCTCGAGATTGCGCAAAACCTCTCTGCTGCGATTGTGCGACTCATGAGAAAATACGGTGGACAGTTGCAAGGTGGCGGCGAGAGATGGTGTGACTATAGGAACCTTAGACTTGTAGCGCTGATATATCAGGGCCCTTCCTGGGCTCCTGTATTGGCAGTAGATGCTCGTCGCTAGGTAAGTATACCGCTTTGGGTTCAAGAAGGTCGAAGAACATATCACTATCGTATCCGTATCATATACTCTATTATTTATTACTGCATTATGCCACTTCACTTTTGCTCCTCAGTGCGCGCAGAACTTAAACGGATTAGTACAGCACAGGGCCCCGCGCACTCAGGCCGGTGACTCGGCGCTCATCACTTTCATTCGACCATGAGCTGGAATTGCGACCTCAACGACTCGTATCTAGTCAGGATGAGGCATAAAAGGATGTGTGATTTCAAGTTTCAGTACCAGTCGCGTAAAAAAAAGAGTTTCGTATCTAATAAGTAGACCGACCATAAATCTAAGGTCTGGACCACATGTTAAGTTTTTTTTGCTATTTTATGCTGTTCATTAGTGCACTCTGGTTATCCAAGTGTTTAGGTTAAGTTTTGTAGCAACTCTGGGATCTTCGGAGAAAGCAAGAGTTCCTTGATGTAATTGTACTGCACATCTGTTGCAGGAACGAGAGTGATACGTGTCAACGAATCCAATGTTGTTTCAGACTCATGGAGCACAGCCGATGCGACGCATATCGTGAGCGGTTTGTTCATAATCGCTCAAAGTTCCTCCGTCGCTTACCTCGCGATAAACGTGGCGAGGTGATTTAAGGGGATCCAGCAGTCCCTGGGGATCCGGCAGTCCCTGATGAACGGACCTAAGCATATCCGGGCATCCTAGTTTTTTTGGGCATACCGACCCCAATTTTCCTTCAAGATACCATTCAATGTCTTGCCGTTCGACAATAACACACGCCCCAGGAAGCCTGGGCAGATGGGAGAAGGTGACAGAGCCTTTGGCAAGGACTGTTGTAAGGACGGCACGTACAGCAGGAGGTATATCAAAGGGAGGGAGAGATCGCTGCAGGTCTGGGTCTTCTTTTACAAGCTTTTGAAATTCTGCGGGCATTGACGAAAGATTGAATTGCGCTGCCCCACCATCTCCTGCGGCCTGTATCTAAAAACGATCATTGGTAAGACAATAGGCCTAGATGAGGAAGAGATACCTTTGAGACCACAAAGGTCAAGTATTTGGTGAAGATGCAGGGGTGACCCTGGCCAAAGGCAATGAGGTGGGTTTCGAGCTCAGCCGGATATTCAATATCTGCTTTCTTCAGGTAGGCTTTCCTCTCTCCCTCAGAGAAGGCGAGATGAGGCCAGGAGGATATCTTCGAATGGTATAACTTCATGCGATTTTCTCGGGGTAACGCCACATTGTGGTCGAATAATAAACTTCTGGTGTAAACACCAACTGCCATGACTCGGACATTGGCATTGCTTAGCTTAGCGTTCCGGAAGCCAACCCACATGCGCGAGAAAGAATATGTTTCTTGCGCTTCATCTAAGAAAACCCACAGCGGATCTAGTCCTTTCTGATTGAGACCTTCAAGGGCCAGGTCCAGCTCGTTGTATTCTTTGGATGCACAGTTGTAATATGTAGCTGGGTCCCGAACTTCAGCTGTTTTCTTGACCGCCAAGTAATGATATCGCTTTGGTTTAACATACCGCTTGAAGTCATCCAGAAAACATGTTTTGCCAGAGGCTGGAGGGGCGGAGAGCTGCTCGTTGTGAGCCGACATGACTAATAAGACTAATAACAGATAGAAAGCACCTATCATGCATACTTTTTCCACCTTCAATTTGTCAATTATCCGATCGAACATGGCCTTTCTGAATGGTGGTGGAGGCGGGGAGGGATAAACCATACCACAGCATTTCTGGCATATGGTTCCGCGACACACAGAAAAGGAATTGAAATCTATGAGTTGGAACGAGGGAAGCTTTAGAGCCAAGTGATACATAAAACCTTAAACAATACTCGGGATGGCCCGCCACATAGAGACCGAGTTTTGAGGATCCACCAATGCGGCGTACGGCCAGATCCACAGTACTGGCTTCAGGAACCTTGTGTTTGAGACACTCGACGATTTCGCATTCTAAACCACTGACTATGACTCTCTGTCCCTTTATACTGAAGATGACAAATCCAACGAAATATTCCGTAGGAGAGGGAACACAGACGACAGCCTTCCGGGAAAAATCGCCTGTATTGGCGAGGGTACCAACGGCTTGTTTCATGGGAAAGACAGCGGAATTGCTTGTCTTCTCAGGTGAGAGACACAGGACATTGGTTGTCTTGCATGACGGAGTTGCAAAGACTCCGGTTGGCAGCTTATCCTCGAAAGTTGAGAGATCGGTTTGCTTAGAGCATAGGAACCAGGACGAAGCGCAGGTATCCAATGTATCAACAGGATGCGTTGTCAGGATCAAGTTGTCAGGATCTGTGTGTCCCTTGCATGGGGGAGTAACTGAGGCCGACATGCTGCAGAATGAGTGAGATAAGGCAGAAGAAAGAAGAATGAATGAAAGAATGAGTAGTGAGGTACTGCGCGGCGCCCGTGAGCACTCGACGAGTAGAGTGGAAAGAGAAACATAATCTAACCTCACTTAGGATGGGAGCTCGGACGTTCGAGAGCAAGAGTAGAAGGGGCCCACGTGTTGAAAACAATTCTCAGCAAGCGATGTCACACGGAGATTTTACACTAAACAGGGAAGGGCATTGTGTCCTGGGTTCCTGTGTTAATAGTAGATGCCCGTCGCTAGGCATAAGGTTGGAGAACATATCACTATCGTATTCATATCTATTGTTTACTTAGATTAGAACAGCTTTACTTTTTCTGTTCGGCGCGCAAAAGGCCCAGAAAGCCCAGAACTTGAACGGACTGAAGATGCCCGGGCCCAAACGCAGCCGACGTCCCCACGGCGTATTGCATTTGTTACCATATCAAGACAGTAACCCATCGCAGATCAAACGCGTGGATCGCGCAAGTGTCTCATCTCTCACAAACGGTTCATTACTGTTCTCGTCGTTTTCTTTTTCTGGCTTCTTTCTGTTTCGATGAATGGCCTGTGATTTTGACCCCGTTCTCATCTTTAGCACGAGAGAAAAAGTAAAGAAACTCTCCAATTGTCCAGGCTTCACGCGATATCGCATTGAGTATATTTTCCACCTTTAGAAGATTGACATCTTTGACTTTAGTTCTCTCTGCCTCGATACCACCTGCAATCTGTGATTGACTTGCTGGGAGGGATCGAAGCCGTGAGTAGGACTCCTGAGATGCAAACTGGGTGGCCTCAGAGGGTGAGATGGGTATAGCTGATGTAAAGGGTGTGTGAGCGGGATGGATGCCTGGTGTAGGAATATAGTAGTATGTGCCAGGAGTGAATCCAGTAGTAGGTTGGGCGAGTGTGTAAGAGAATGGAATTGACTCGGACAGTCGAACAGGTTGGGCAGGCGTGCGAGGAAACGGTGTACTCGGAATCATGCCAATCTCCATATCATTGTCAGATATATCCATGTCTTCATCTGAGCTCATCGTTTCGTTTAAAATTTACTATCTGCTGCAAGGCCATGTCTTATCATCTCTTGATCTTATCTATCTAATAATTTCCCACAGGGCGGAATGCAACCGGCATCAGCTTTGAAAAAACCCGCGTACGATAGTTGCTCGAACCCTTGCCACCAGGCTTTATTAGCGAACGAGTTTCTTCGCTAACTACAAGACGGCTAGCCAGGCTACTTGGAGCGGCTAGGAGTGCACGCGATCACATGGCACTCGGGCCGGTGGCTCGGCGCTTATCGCTTTCATCACAACCATGAGCTTGAATCATCTCAACCTCAGCTCAAACGACTCGTATCTAGTCAGGACGAGGTATCAAAAGATATGTGACCTCAAGCTTCGGTGCCAGTCGCGCAAAGGAATTATATAATAGGTTCGTATCTAATAGACCGTGAATCTGAGCCAAACTTGAACCACATCATCCAGATTCTTCATTTATTCTGTGCTGTTCATTAGTGCACTCTAGTTATCCAAGTGTTTATTGGATCTTGAAAAAGCTGCTTGATTACACGCTAATCCGCGAGCTGAGCGTAGTCGGACGCCTGCGGCCTCAGGCACATTATTACAGCATCAAATTTTACATTCACTACTTCAACTTCGACGACGACGTTGAGTAGGAAAAGTCCTGAATTCCTCTGAATTCCACACCACACGCTCTTTACTCCCTTCCACTCCTTTGAAACCCCGGCAGGTCAGTATATCTTTCTTTTTAGGATGAAATATTCCCATCTTACGATTTTTTTTGAAGCCCTTACTTTTGTCGTTACCTCAACACAATGGTTTCTCTGTTCTCTCTCTCCATTATCCTCGCCGGTTCCATTCTCGCGCGCGCCGACGTCCTTCCTTCAACTCCTAATACTGCAAACGCTGGTTCAACTTGTGTCATTACTTGGGCTGGCGACACGTGCGTATTCGATGGCCTTTTCTTCCGAAATCTTCGCACACAGTCTTAACGCGTGGTATCATACAGTAATTCAACGTCCAACTGGTCAAATATGGCTATTGAGTTCATGACTGGTGATAACGAGGCCATGGTTTTTTTGACTAGTGCGTGAATACATTCTATACCCCCGAAATTTCGCAAGAATCTAATGGAATAAATCTGCAGCCGTCGCTACCGGTCTTGATGGAACCACCAGCGGATCCTACAGCTGGAAATGTCCCGAGGTCGAACCATACTCTGCAATTTACTTTTACCAGTTCATTTCGCCTTTGGAAACGGAGAACAAAGCATGGACGACTAGATTTGCTATCGCATCTCCCTCGGGAACTACCACGGCCCCACCAAACGCGACTCAACCGGATGGTGTGTGTCTCTCATGAACTGCGTAGCCTACCATCGTAACTGAATCTTTTATTCTTCTCCTTGTCAGGCTCGAACATAGCCTGGGGAACTGGCGCGCTCGTCAACGCGGTTGTCTCTTCTGCACCCTCATTTGCCCCTGATGTCACACTAGGCAATGTGATAACCTCCGCTGTATCATCCACGGCGTCCTCGCTCTCTTCCTCACCTCAGGTCACCTCCGCCGCTGTGGCTGCTAGCGCCAATTCAGGGGCCAACAAAGCTGCTGCTACCTCAACTTCATCTAACTCTGGGCGTGGGCTCGTGATCGACAAGAGAGCATGGACTACGGCATTTAGGGGTGTGGGCTCTATAGTGGTGGTGACTGCCCTTTTCTTCTGATTGAACTTTGCATCTCGCTCTTGAATTTCCAAGGCATAAAAATCGCGAACTGGGAACCCCGAGGCTTGGTTACAATGGCGATTGCAACGAAAGCTTCCCTGTGTTGACAATAACAATGTCGATGTGAAGATTGGCGCTGTGCTGTGCGTCCAGGATCATTATATACCTACTTACATTTGCATGGGCTCTAAATTACTTATGTTCAAGTCGTACATATTATAACAATGATGAAATGATAATACAGTACTTACACGGTGTACCAGCAGCCAGCTGGCCCATTATCTGACTATATTATAAGTTGATTATTACTAGGCTTCAGAGGAACACGAAAGCACACTGGGTAGTATGTATGTCCTTATCCGCGTCTTTTCGTGTATCTGCATGGTATTTTGTACCTATAAGAGAAACGTTTCTGGTGGGAGAGCGACAGTTTGTCGCGTCAGAAGTGCCAAGAACAAGGCCAAGAATAGCGCACTGATACATCTAAGTATGCTGATTCAATGCCAAAACAGGATGCAAATCCTACACGATCCTGCTTGCCGCTTGCCAAGTTCGAATCTCGAAGAATCATACCAACAATTCGGTTTTCTCTTCGATGTTCCTATCTACTGTGTGTAACAATCAAAACCTATCGGATTCAAGCTGTAAAATTTCCGTATCCTATGTATTCTACGGATGTTTTTTACCTGTCAGTTCCATATGTGTACCTCAGTATGTCGGATCTTTGTTCAGAAAAGCTGCTTGACACCCAGTATATGACAGAGGCA
The DNA here is from genome assembly GCA_015501585.1 of Rhodocollybia butyracea. Taxonomy (NCBI): domain Eukaryota; kingdom Fungi; phylum Basidiomycota; class Agaricomycetes; order Agaricales; family Omphalotaceae; genus Rhodocollybia; species Rhodocollybia butyracea. Next base: position 7,619 of record JADNRY010000351.1, read on the forward strand.
ACGACCTCTCACAAGTTCATATTGGGCTCGTTGAAGGGGTCTGGACATTCGAGCTTGAATGTATGAAGTTAGTGTATTAGTACAGAAATAATGAAAATAAGCATAGTCCAATGTCTCCCAAACTATGCACAAACGAAAATCACTGTATTAAGTGTAATAGAATGTCACTTTAAGGCCTGAGCCTGTGAGGTTCCCAGGACATAAACAAATCATTTCCTGTAGTAGTATCTGAGGAAACACCACTCGACACCCAAGAATCTAAACGAGAGGTCGAATCTGTCGAGGCACTGTATAGTGTTGGCGGCGAGAGACTAGGGAATCTCTGGTGGGTATTATAAGACGGACTCGAAACAGAGGATAGAGCGTTTCTGATTGAATTCGATTAAATCTTTTCGAGTTTTGAATGGAATATCAATAGCGATGACTACGTACGTTGTAAGGATATCAAATTCAGCCAGTTTTTCGTTCAGAAGGCAGTATCCGTCGGCTTGATGATGGAGTGGGTATTGTCCTAGAACCATTACCGCTTTGCGGAGCCGCAGCGAGAGTTCGAGCATTGTCTGATATGTCGAGAGGTCGAGAAGACAGCTGCATGATAATTGTGAGTATGGGGGTTTTGGTGTGGAGAGCTCATCGAGATGTTGTTGCAAAGTGAACGTGCAATGGGGGCTTTGAGCGAAGATGGAGTTTACAGCACTGTCTGTCGCTGGGCTGTCGCTGGCAGGGGTCATTGGAGAGGGTGAGCACAGGGTAGGAGAGTCCGAGAAAGCGACTGTGGAATGAGGGCTTATAGGGGTTGTCGAAGTTGAGGGAGATTGAGCTGATGATACGGTTGCATTGTCGTTACACTCAGTACCACTAGAAGAGGCCCATCGAGGATGTGGCTTATTCTTCAACTGAGTATGTTAAAAAGATCCTATGGGATAAGGTGGTAGCTGTATCTGCACTTACCTCCCGAATTACAGCTTCTAGTTCAGCTACCCGTTTGAGTAGCCTCGAGCTTTCATCTTGCGTGTCAGATCGCTGAGTGGGATCGTCGACCTCATATACACAGAGCCCGGACTTTGGAAAGTTAAGTTGTCATGTAGAGGCGATGTTCATAAAGGAAGGTCACTAACCAATCCAAGTTGAGTGCAGCGTGCACATGCGGGTCTGTTTCTATCACACTATTAATGAAATTTGTTAGACGGAGTTTGTATGGCTACAAAATGATGTATTCAACTCTTACCATCCGCTTCGACGTATGACAGTTCAAACAGGACTGGGTCGTCCTATTACGACGCCTGAAATTAATGGGAAACGAGTAAAAAAATGACGGAAAAGTTCCTACATACCGTTTCCGATGGCCACTATCAACTACAGGTTGGCCTGGGGGCTTGCTCTTTTCAGAAGCGGTTTTTTTTCTCTTGGTGGCAGGCTCTGATTCGGACATCTCATGAAAAATATAGCGAGAAGGAAACGATGAAGGTGCACTCTGGTATTTGTATGAAATGAGCTGCAGACAACGCGAGGGAAACGCCATTCACACGTCAAGTTATCAAGTTTCCAAGGGAAAAGAAAGGATAAGGATAAGAGGCGAACAGCCTTGGCCCAGTCGGAGTAGGTAGATTGTCAGGCGGGTGTAGAGATGGGTGAAAATCACCGTTTCCTACGGTATTGGTGGTTTTACCAAGGAATGTACCTGACCAGGGGAGGCGCGCAAAAAGTTCTTTTCTTCGAAATGTTCGGAGCACTGATTTGGAGTGCGAACGTGCTCACACAGTGGGGCTTTCACAATAATAACCATTGTTTCCATTTCTGCAAGTAACAAACAAGGAGCCTCAACAATTATTGTAATAAGGGAACTTACAAGGTCCGTACCCCTCACCGATGGAGTATCAGCAGATGGGTAGACAAGCACATGGAAAATACTGAATCGGTGTACCAAAGCTAGCCTTAGGAAGTACAGCATCCTACACGCGTTGGTGTCTTACGTGCGAGAAGTGCTCGGTAGGCTCAGGAGAGTTCAATGTAGCGAGAAGCGCGGTTGTGAGCACGCTTGCGGGTAGGAGGGGCTTGTGTTGTATGATCGTGAGATGCTGTAGGGAGAAGAGGGGGAAAAGATTGACGATCTTCCATCACCATTGGGTGCATCGGGTACACCTAACCTTAAATGGGCGCTTAAACAACCGCTCATTCATTAAGGGGGAAACGTGATTCCTATTCGTGTCTATTCGCCGTATCATATAAAAGCCGGACTGGTCGTATCTTGGCGTGTGTATTTGTCAAGAAATACAACCGTACCGAAATGGCGGCTGGAGCTCAGTCTCACTCATGTGGGGATTGGTATAAGGTAGTGCATTCTCCCGTTTAATGTGCTAAAGCCTCCACCCTATGCGCGACGCCTTTAAACAGCTTGTGAAGGACACTTACTGGATGGGAAAGACCGGCGCTGTTTGGTACCCGCGTTTCCCATCCAATGATTTCAGGCTCTGCATCGCGCGGAGTATTATAGCTGCCAAAGCCTCGGTAGAAGGAGTATATGCATGAACTGTCAGCCTCAGGCGATCCCGAGTCTCAAGCAGATGGGCTTGAGACAGGGGGTTAACGATGACCATCGGTTTCTGCAGAGAAGCTCACAGCGAGCGTTGTGATTCGCACTTTATAAGTTTAATTGCGATAGAATTTAAACTCTAGAATAACCCACGCCTTCGGAAACGAATCGCTTTCCCCCTGCTTCTTATGTATACTTCCGATCTATGCTCTCACATTCTCATTTGCACGAACATCCAGGACCCCAATCCGTGGGTACGTCCTCAGACTTCGTGATAGTGGTCCGGAAACCTTACCGTTTCTCCGGAGTAGTTGCACTACGACAGCCAAGAGGGCTTGAATGATTTGCATCTCCTCGGCATCGGAACATTTTTGCAGGTTTCCACCGGCCGTGTCATCGCGTATGTTGCACCTTTTCTAGCTCTACCAAAGTACCGGAAAAACTCTGTTGGACTTTCTTTTGTTTTTTAGGGGTGCAGAGAGGAGCGCCAATATCATGGAGTTTTTGAAGGTTACTCGATGAAGTGGGAAGTGTCTTTGCTACCAACTTGTGTGCAACGGCTGCGTGCTTGTAACTACAATTCTCGAAGAGTAGAGCTCGCATATGTCAATCTGACTTGAAAACTCAGACCAGCGTTGTCACTGCGCCCAACTCCAACGCTGATAAAGGGACATAGCTAAGCCCGCTATCGTCCAATCAATAACAGCAGTGACAGTCCCAGTCGTCCCGTCCACCATGCGAGAATTTGAGCCTCAGGGCGGTCTAGCATATGCCCAACTGTTTTTTTTTTCAAATGTTTCCTCCGCTTGTTTCCTTCGCTATCAGATTACTATCCGTGTACTAATCTGATAATTGGAGAAAACACGGATAATAATCTGATAACGGAAGAAACATCTGAAAAAAAGAATACCGTGACTGTTAACCTGAGAGTAAGGTACCTCTCTTGAATTTAAGCTCGAAACACTTCGTCGTTCGACATCTACACCTTCAATCTATTATCCCTCCCTTACTGAATAAGTACACAAAGTGGACAGTAAGGCTTACATAGCAGGATCCCGGGCTTGTGTGCAAGCAGCAAGATCCCACCTGAGGTTTCGGCCATGCAGGATGCGTAGCCCGGAATGGGCGGCGCTGGGATGGATCGGATGTTTTTCCTGGGGAACGTCGCGAGGATATTCAACTTCTTAGTACGTGCCCTCTGGCTGCGAGTAGGATCTATGGCTTCCAAGCACGTAGTATGCGGAACTACACAATCTTGTACGTATCAACTCATGCTATCCGATACAAATGCTACGTGCGCGTAATCATCGGGACGGCTCTTAACGTCCTGATCAAGTACCGAGGCGAATTTGGGGAGGAGATCAGTGCGGTGCTATATGCACACAGGCATTTTCGATCGTTTCGTGTCTCAATAGTCTCTTATATTATCGCCCGCCCGCCCGGACGTCTCTCCCCAGTAGCGCAACTAATGGTCATACCACTATCTCCATGATTGTCATGCCTCCGTACCACGGGAGCTGCTTTGAAGAGGCGATCACAATAACAGTTACAGATGCTGTCACCAACCATGGGGCTAATAGGTTATATGACAGGATGTTGGTATGAATAGAGGAGGGTAACAGAGGAGTAAACAGAAGAAACACTTGAAAAAACGCTTGAAGCAAAAGTTACTGTCATTAAGGACTCAGGAGGAATGCCCCTGCCAAGGGTTGAACGTTGAACGTTGAACTCTCAACTTTCCGACGTTAATGTAACCAGTGGAGGTTGTAACCACTATCTACCAACCGCTACCACCACCATCGATATTTTCGGATCGAAATTTCGACCCATCTAACTCTGCAGCTCTACTCTACACCTTTATTCCTCTTCTTCTTACCAGTTCCTGGATTTCAGGACAACAACGGGGTCGCCTCACAAGAAATATATTCCAAGACATTCTGAGACATAGTCCCTCGAGCTGTTACCGCCGCTACATTGTCTCGTAGATGACTTATGAATGTTCAAGGTATGCTATATAGATCTATGTATGCTGATAAACTTGTATATAGTTTTCGTTGCTTTCGCTGCCTTCGCCGCCTCCGTCATTACGGATTCTTCATCCCATGGACCTGTGTCACTCCAGGTTTGAGATTTACGCCCTTCTACCTGGCTACAGCCTCTGTATCCTTCTTGTTACAATCAGCACTCCCGGTTCTCTGATACATCAGCCCCCTACCATCTAAAATTATCAGATTGAAAGTGAGTGCTGACAGAGGCTGGCTTGTCCTTGGGACTGTGCGATCTCCCATCCCTTGTTCATCTGCTATGGCTCCTGGTGGCCCGCTCCTCCTTCACAAAGCGCTCCTCTCTTGAGCCATTCTCTCTCTCATCTTTTTGAGTTGGCAGAATTTATGACTCTTTGCATGGGCTGCCATATTTTATACGCATTTCCTATTCCCGACCTTCGCACCCCATCCAGCTCATTGATGGGGACACTCCTCATTTGCTCACATAACCGATCTGTTCTTCAACTGGGGTGATACTGTGATAGGTTGCAAAGAGGTGGAGGGAGATTGGACTTTCAACAAACCACGTTGATTGTGTACAAATGCTCCTTGTGTTCACATGAAACCCTAGGGTGCTGGTGCGCCGGTTTCGCCACCGGTTGCGTGGGATTTGGTGACTTGTGCAAATAGGGATAGCACGGGAAGCCGCCCAGGATCTCGCAAGAGCCTTTAAGGCCACAGTGCGGTTACGCCTGCATGGAGACCTGGTTTTGCCCTATCACCCTCCCTCTCTTTTATTGGGGTGGAATGTGCTCCATTGCGCAGTAGATAGGTAGTCAGTAGTTGTAACAGCTAGCCTTGTACTTGTGTACCTGGCCTTGCTAACATCCCTGCATCGGCCTTGCAGTCTACCTTCTCCATGAGAGTTGAGCTCGCTGCCTGTGCTGGTGTAGGGACCGGCTAGTTCCCTTTGGGGACCGCTTTCAGCTGAGGCTGAATGGGCCGTGTAATCCATATCCATATCCAGCTCAGTAATGCGGCGGTTATCAGTATTTATGAAGCAGTTACAATGAAAGGTCGTGAACATGGATGAATCATTGTCAAGAATCAACAAAACGCGTTGACAATGATTGCGAACGCGCCCACTGAGCTTCACGTAAGGTTCCCACCGGCATCAAAGTAAAGTGAAAATCCGGACCGTGTTCCTCTACCGTCTTCTACATCTTCTACTTCTACTTATAAACACACGCTTGCAATATTGAAGATATCAAGGAGCCGCCGCCGACTATTTTTTTATACAAAGCTATACAAAGGAAGGCTACGTATAGCCATCCAGTCGGCTCTTACAGTAATGCGAACGTCCTGAAGTCGATGCTGTATGTGCGCAACCCAACCTTACATAGTGACCGACATTTCTCAAACATCAACGTTATCAACCTTCAGGTGTCCGGTACATTTGTACGGAAAAATACCCCGAAAAATACCCCAGAGCCTCCCTGGACACAGTCATCGATACCATGGCGCCCCCAACCCAGTCACACTCCTTCCCAATTCCAAAGCGTCCTAGCGGACATGCGACACCTCCGTTCGAAAACCCTCGGCTCCCTACTTCCTTCGCACGCATTCTCGTTCTATTCCGGGTTCATCGACACCAATAGGCCTATGTATCAGATTCATTAGATTGAATCTTGATATACTTGATATCTTGTTGCCTATTATCTTCATGGATGGAACGACTGGGATTATCACTGCTGTTATCGATTGCGGCGGGGTTTTGGCCATGCAGGATGCATAACCCGGAATAAGCTTCGTCGAGATGGGATGCATAGCGTGTTGAGGCTTGTTTTTCTTGGAGAACGTCTCGAGGAGATCTAATTCGTGCATGTTCCACAAGAATTTCCTTTTTTGGAGATAGTTTGTCGAATGTGTTGCACTAAGATTCTCAATAGACATCCTATCCCGTTCTTTATTGTTCTTCGAGTACTCTGAGTGCCGAAATCAATACTCGGTTGCCAGTAAGTACTCAATTATCAAAGACGGAAGATGGTTGAATTTTATTTTGTTCCATAATAATACACAATGGGAAAACCACTTATCTGCTCTCGAGGGCTTCACAGGTGAAAGTCTGCGGTGGCAAAATATGTACGTCAGCTCGTCACTTTGGTACTTTGGTCTCCGAAGAGCAATGCTATGTAAGTACAACCGAAGGACAATGCTCAAACCATACACTCGAGATCGGTTGCCAGTATCACGATTGCGAATTCAGTGATTCTTTCATGAAATTCAGACTACTTGCTGCCCAGCTGAAAGCGTTTGTAGAGATCGTGTCAGTACTTTCAGGAATGGATAATGGATCCAGGTATGTGCGCTGTCCTCCTTTTCCTGTGGGCTGAATGATAAAACATTTCCCGAGATTGTGGCTTGCTTATTTCAATCTTCGAGTAAGCAACTTGAACCTTTCCAAACCTTTCGCTGACCTCATATTGACCTCTCAATGCCTCAGTTCATGTTGCCTTAGTTCATGTATGGCACCGAGGCAAGTATTTATCAAACCATTGAACATCCATGCCAGCCGAATAGGAACGGACATTGATAGTATCCGAATATGATTATACTTACTGGAAAAATAACGGAGGGAGACAGACGGTGCACAAACACTTCCCGACCGCCCTGCAAAGGTATATAAAAGCTAGTCCAAAGTTGGGGAAAGATCCTCATTCGAACAGCCCACAGCCATCGTCCAGAAAAACCTCACAACTACTCACTATGTTCAAACTTGCCTTTGCCGCTACCGTTCTTGCTACTGTTGCAGTTATACCGCCCTAACGTGGGCTGGTAAGTTATCTCACTTTTGCATATCCATTGAAGCTTGATTCTCATGATTAATTTCGATAGTGATGATGATAGTCGAGTCTTCTGTTGTGAGATCTTTGGTAAGTAACATGAAGAATACTTGTGAATTGCGAGTGCATTACTGAAGTCCTGCAGAGGGCGAGTTTGGCACCTCATGCGTTGCCGCCACCCCTATCTACGACAGAGATTAACACTCAAACTCTGCTACCACAGCATGTATCACCAGCTTATTAGAGTACTTGTCGGTGGTATATCATGGCCTCGTCGTTGGAATTTGGTTATCTAAAATTATTCTTTGTAAACTCGAGCTTGTGTGGATTTTATTGGAGGAAAATTCGGACAATTTGTAACTTGTTATGTGTTAATAATGCTAATGAGGATCTATTCGGTGGGTCGTGCCAGGAGGTTGTACGCCGCCATAGCTGATTGAAGGCTTGGCAAAAAGCGAATCCTAATTGGGTTTGCGCAGTGACCAATTTGTGCCAGGGTTAGCAAACCCTCTGACAAAGTCTCTGGTTGAACAGAACAGCGTCATTTAGCCGTGGGTGTATGAATACTATATAAACGCCAGATAGTGGCAACAGAGAATTTGCGCAGGAGGCACGCTCTTGAAGGACACGTGACGCTGGGTTTTCTGAAATGAAAAGCGTGTTGGATTTGGGATTTGTCATTCCAAGCTCGTAATCTTACGTAGGTACAAAACTGTAGTCAGCGGATGCTTCTGCATCCGTTTGTCTCTCTCTTCTGACCGTCACGGAGAGGACAACCGGAAATACACTTGTTGCTGTCTGTTTACCCTCAGGAGCCTATCACAACAAAGCGTTCCAACTTCTAGTACGTCTTCTACTTCTACTTCCACTTGGCCTTCTAACTGTGAATACAGCGGGTACAATGGCTCTCTCAATCTAGACTCATGAATCATGATCATACGCTCTCGATATTGAACATGCCTGATACATACACAACTCTAGACAGACGGCGCCACCGTCGCCTCGCTTTCACCCGCTATCTACAAAGGCTACGTCCGTGTAGTCATCCAATCGGCTCCTAACTACATGAACGTTCTGGTCACTCGAGTCGATGATGTATGCCGCTGCGCATAGCCATTACATTGGAGACTGTCAGATTTTATTTATTTTGGCAGCTAATCACGATCAATGTTTCAAAATTTGGGTCGTCTAGTGGTACATCTGCGATACCATGATGCCCTAACAACTCAGCCACATCGCGTTCCAACTCCAAACCATCCTAGAATAGATGCGACACCCCCGCCGTTCGAAAACCCTCGGCTCCCTACCACAACACTTTCTTTTTTCTGCCATAGGTTCTTTTCTAATACGCATTCTCGTCCTATTCCGAGTTTATTGACAGGTATCATTAATTCATTGCTTATATCTTGCTCTACTTCAATACACAGACACCTTCATGATGGAGGACCTGTTATCTTCATGGTGGATGGAACAATTACTATCACCGCTGTTATTGGTTGGGTGATGGCAGGTTTTTTTCCAGGATATTGGGGGTAAGTATTGCAGAAAGTATCAGAGGTATTGCAGGATGCTTGGGGCTTGTATTTCCTGGCGGCATCTTGGAGTATGAAAAATGCTGTTCCTCTTGTATGTGCGCAACCCAACCTTTACATCGAGGATCCTCAATCCTCAGTGACCAACATTTCTCAAACATCTAGTCCAGTCAACTCCTGACGTGAACGTCCTGATCCTTGCAAGTCGACGCTCTACTAATGTGCGCAACTATTACATCGAGGATTCTCAGATTCAAAATGTTGACGTTCAACCTTCAGGGGTCTGGTACATCTGTATAGAGAAATGCACTGGAGCCTCTGGACACAGTCATCAGTACCACGACCCAACAACTCACAAAACATCCTAGTGGAGATGTGATACCTCGGCTCCCTACCACGGCGCATTTTCTCCCCGCCACATGTTCTTTCTCGCATGCATTCTCGTCCTAGCCTCCCCAAGTTCATCGTCAGGCCTAGGTATCATTAAAATGTCATCTTCCTCCACTTTTTCCCAGAAACATTCATGGAGAACCTGCTATCTTTGTCATGGTGGATGGAACGACAGGCTGGGACAATCACCGCTGTTATTGGCTGGGCGACGGTGGGGTTTTGGATCCTTGAGGCTTGTATCTCCTGGCGGCATCTCAGAGTATGAAAAATTAAAAATGAAATCAGAGTAAAGTTGTTCCTCTCGTTATGTTCTACCCGGTACCGCCATCTACGCACCTTCTACGCACCCTCGACTGCGAGTAGAATGGTTGCTTCAACAGGCTAAGCTCGTGCTCATACTCATGCACTCACGACTCTTGAGGATAGTCGATATTCAATACTCGATGCCATGTGCAACTCTAGATCCCCAATTAACAGCCGACGCCAGACCTCTAGCTCCCTCCCACTTACGAGGACCTAAACAGTCTCATACTGACTCACGCTATCTACACAGGCTATGCTCGAATCATCGAGACGGTTCCTAATGCGTAATGTCCTGATCAACTTGAAGTGCAAAGGCGAACTTGGGGAGGAGATCCTTGCGTTGCGCGTTTTAGATTGTTCCGTGTCCCACTAATGACCATGTCCGTACGCCAGGAGCTACCTTGAAGACGCCGCTTACAATGACAGTTGCATATGCTGTCACCAACTCAGCCATGGGGCTTATAAGTTATATAATGTTAAATGTAATGTGGATAGGGGAATAACAGAGGAGTCATGGAATATTAATGGAGGATAACAGAGAGCTCGAAGAAACACTTGAAAAAAAAACATTTGAATTTTGAAGCAAAAGCAAAAATTCAAGTTGTAGTCCTTGAGGTGAAGGCGCAACGCCACTGAAAGGCTCGAACTCTCGACTTTCCGATGTTAAAGCAGCAGTGCTATATGCACATGGACCATAACAGTGAGAAGCTGTGGCCAACTCAGCCATGTGGCAGCTGTTAAGTAGATAGTATTAGTCAATGATCAGTCAAAATCTACTTAGGCTTTGAATCCCCTTCCCTCCCCCCACCTTGACAATTGACTTTGAGGACTACCAGTTTAAACTGTTGCCCATGGGCGACCCAAGCAGCATTGAACTTGCTAGTTAAGTCTGATAACAGTCTTATCAGAACATTATTAGTAGGATTAGGATTCTGAATTGATTCTGAAGGGAACATATATAAAAAGCATAATAAACATCCAAAAACTTGGTAATACCCTAAGTTGGGTCCGGTCCGTGTTCGTTCTGCATCAGCTGCCCCAGTGAAGCTCGAACTCTCGACCTTCCGACGTTAAAGTAAAGATATCAAACTTACCAGCCATGGGGCAGTCATTACTGAGAAGTTAGTACTAGTCAATAAAAGGCCATGAACTGATCCCAGATGAGCTAAGAATTAACAGAAACCTACGAAAACGCGTTGAAAAGTTGAAATTCTGGTGAACGCGTTTACGCACTTAGAGCGTCACGTCAGGTACATCATATGGCATCATTGATGAAAAAAGAACGACCGCGTATCCTCTCGTTCTGCCTTCTATGTGGCTTCCACTGCGTACAATGGCTGCTTCCTAGGCTTATGCTCACGCGCTCGCGACTTTGAAGATACTCGATATTGCCATGCACAGGTCATATCCATGCGCAACTTAACAACCAACCAGATCTATGGCTTCCAAGCACGCATGCGGAACTACACCAACTTGTATCAACCCACGCCATCTTCAATGGCTGGATCTGCGAAGTCATCGAATCGGCTCCTAGCATCCTGATCAGATATACGGAAGCAAATTCGCAGAAGAGGTCTGGGCGATGCAATATGCTCGCAAGCATTTCCAGTCTTTTAGTGTTCCATGAATCCTTTATCACCCGCCACTTTGTCGAGGATCCTCAGCCCATGCTACTGGCGATCACGCTACGGGCATTTGGTATGCCTGTATGGAAAAATGCTCTGAGGTCTCTAGACACGGTTATCGGTACCGTGACACCCAGAACTCACCCACTTCGCTTCACAACTCCAAACCGTCCTCTCCGAGATGCAGAAGCATGTTCAAAGACCCACCGCACGTTCTTCCCGCCCACGCATTCTCCTCGTATTCCGAGTTTGTCGAAAGGTACCGCTACATCCTGCTTCACTTTTGCACGGACATGTTCACGGAGGACTCCTTCCTTGCCACGCTCTGATACGGTTTGTGCGCGCAGATTTGCTCCCGCGAAACATCATGGTGGATATCACTGCTGTTGGGCAATGGCAGGATTTTGGCTGGGGTATTGGGAGTGTCGCAGGAGGCATAAACCGGGATGGGCGCCGCCGGGATGGGATAGTGTATCGGGGCTTGTTTTTCCTTCCGCAAGAATTTCAGTTTCTGGAGCTAATGTCGTGTAAGTAAGTTTACACTGAGCTGCCGACGTCGTTTCCTTCATCGACATTGTCTACTCCTTTCACCGAATCAACGTTCCAGCCACCGACGTATCACCCGTTCAAATACACAAGAAACATTTAAGTTCAGGCTCTGCACAAAAACCGAGAAGATGCGCCATGGCTGTGGTGGACCACACTACTGCCTTCCTGGACCCTTTCCCATCCGGCTTCCAGACTTTCAACTGTAACAGGCATTGAGTCTACCAGCCGTAATACCTTGTATCGCATACTAGACTTGTGGTAGCGTCTTTCATATACCTTCGATGTTAGAGTTCTGTTATATGGCTGAGTTGGATATTGCACCAGAACTCTAACAAAACATCTGACTCTGAGAGTACTACCATGTAGTAGTATCTCAGATCCTATGTCCCTCGGATGTACTCGAGTAGCCGGTTATATGCTGAGTGGGCACCATCCCACTGGTCTACCTTGACCTGGTCAGGTTACTAATTACTGGCTCAGTGGCTCTTACAACCCACGACCTCAAGGTAAACCCTCACTCAATCTATCTCAGAGTCAGATGTTTTGTTAGAGTTTTGGTGCAATATCCAACTCAGCCATGTAACCGGTTATATGGCTGAGTTGGATATTGCACCAGAACTCTAACAGATCGTAGTTGAACAGATGTAGTTGCGTCATGATTTATTCCTTTTACAAGGTTGCCTAAGTTGTCCATTAAGATTAGAAGTAGGATGAAATCATGAAAGGATCGAGCTGGCGAGTCGGAGCTCTGGTTAACTTTTAAGTCACGAAGAGTCACGTTGCAGTCACCTCTGTCATGATCATCTGACGAAATTGCAACTTTTCTTACGCTGGAAATTGGAGTTCCAATTTCAACTTTGAACGTCCCTACTGATCTGCCGGGTATTCTATGTAGGTTGAATTATAATGGACGTCCTATCCAGTTCTCTATTTTTCTCCGAGGAGAGCAATGCTAATGCCAAACGAACTCTCAAATTCCAATCCTCGGTTGCTAGTGAGATCACATTGGGATGTCACGCAACCACTTCTCTGTTTTGGAGGGCTTCACCAGTCTGCGGTCGTAAAATATGTATGTCAGCCTCGCCATTTTGGTTTCCGAAGAGTAAGTTCCGAAGAGCAATGCCAAACCGTACTACACTCAAGTCATACTCGGTTCAACGTTGCCAGTATTAAGTATTACAGTCATCTATGACCATTTGGGATGCCATGGTCATTTGGGACAAGTCAAATTATCACACGAAAGATGTATATATCAGCCTCGGAAATCTGGTTGCTGTGAAGAAATAAACAATACCTTCAATTTGTATGAACCTCTACAGGGATAAGTCGAGAGGTTTCATTGCAAGGAAGTCGAAAGTGGTATTTGGGACGCGTGACCAATTTTAATCAGACAATTACACTGTCTATGTATCTCGAGGTGTCATCGAAATTGGCTATATCAGAAACAATACTACTTGAAACTATGGATTCTGAACCTTACTTGGAGTGCGTAGTCACTGATTCCTTGATAGTTTGAAGAACTGTGGAATCAGCGGAAGAGGCCGTCACATCGCAATTCCAAAAGGGGAAGTGATAACGGAGAGGCAATTCATCCTGATTGTTTCCGTACCTACATATAGCTTATCTTCTGATCTTATCAGCGTGAGCTGTCACATCCCAAATGCCCATTTTTTATTGATAACAAACTTTTCTGCTGATTTTACTCTGGCACAACTGTTATAATTCTGATATCCATTGGAAGTGAGCAAACATCTTCTATCATACCTACTCTACATGCCTAGCATCACAAAAGCATGGATTCAGTACACTAACATATTAATTTTCCATGAGAAAGATTTGAGTGTCCCAAATGGCCATAGATGACTGTACTACATATGACCGCGAATTCGGTGATTATTTCATGAAAGACCCGAATAGGAATGGACATTGAATAGTATCCGAATAAGAACATACTTACTGGAAACATAACAGAGAGCAAAATGGAGAGAAAAACGGCCCCGAGCGCCTTTGTCGGAAGGTATAAAAGCTAGTCCAAAGTTGGGCAAAGATCCTCGTCCGAACAGCCAGCAGCCGTTGTTCAGATAAACCCCACCACCACTCACTCACTATGTTCAAAGTCGCCTTTGTAACTACCATCCTCGCTACTGCCGTCCTCGCTACTGCTGCAGTTGCTGCTACCCCTGATGTGCCAGATTCCCGCCCTCAGGAATACACCTGTCCTACTACTACTTATAGACCCACTCGAAGTGTGTGTTGCACCAGACTTGTCACCAATGAAGCTGGCAATATACTGCAAGCTGCATGTGAGCCTTACAATACTGACCTTCGCTGGTAAGTTATCTCACTTTTGTGTATCCATTGAAGCTCAATTCTCATTATTTTTGATAGCGATGCTCCTGGACAAGTCCTCTGTTGTGAGAACGTTTGTGAGTAGCACAAAGAATGACTGTGAATTGTGACTGCATTACTGAAGTCCTGCAGATCCCGCAGGCTTCCCACCGTTGGTTGGCACATCATGTGTTCACGCCATCCCCTCCCCCGCTAGAGCTTAGCGCTCAAGCTCTGCTACCACAGCCTATAACACCAGTTAATTAGAGTACCTTGTCGGTGGTATATCATGGCCTCGTCGTTGGAACCTGGTTATCTAGGATTGTTTTTTTAAATCCAAGCCTAGGTGGATTATATGGAGGAAAATCAGGAAATTAATATTAATTTGTTATGTGTAATTCGAGCGCGAAAAATAACAACACTAAGCTGAGCCTTTGTGAGATGCCCGTGTAAACAATGAGCCTCTATTTGGTGGGTTGTTTCAGGAGGCTGTACACCGCTGTAGCTAATGAAGGCTTGACAGAAACCAAATCCTAATTGGCTTTGTGCAGTGACCAATCTGTACCCGGGTTACTAGCAAGCCCTTTGACGAAGTTGTTCGGTATGTATAGAAAAATGCCCCGGAGTCTCTCTGGACCCAGCGATCAATACCCTCAACTTAGTCACATTGCCTCTCAGCTCCAAAACCTCCTAGCAGAGATGTGGCACCAGGTGATCCCTTCAAAACCCCTCGACCTCCTCCCACAACGCCTTTTTTTTTTTTCCGCTACACGTTCTTCCCTCATATGCATTCCTGTCTTATTCCGAGTTCTTGTCCTATTCCGAGTTCATCGTCAGGCCTAGATATCATTATATTTTGTTGGTGTTTTGATTATATTACTTACATCTTGCTTCACTTTTGCCCCAGAAAACTTGATGAAGAACCTGTTATCTTCATATCTTCATGGCGGATGGAGCGAATGGCTACGGTTATTGGTATTGGTTGGGCGACACCGGGGTTTTAGCTGGGATATTGGGAGTATTGCAGAAAGTATTACAGGTATTGCAGGATCCCTGGTGCTTGTATTTCCCGGCGGCATCTTGGAGTATGAAAAATGAAAAAAAATAATATCCCTCTCGCTTTGTTCTACAATCTTCTATGCACCTTCTACGTGTCCTCCAGAGTTCAAATGCGAGTAGAATGGTTGCTTCGATCAAGACCTATCCTCATGCTCATGCACTCACAATTGTTGAAGATACTCGATGCCATGCGCAACTCTAGATCCCCGAGCAGCCACTGTTACCAGATCTCTAGCTCCCTCCCACTTATAAGGACTTAAACCCTGATCAGTCTTATACCAGCTCACACTACTTACCTACAAAGGCTACGCCCGTGGAATCATCGAGACGGTTCCTAATGTGTAATGTCCGGATCAAGTACAGAGGCAAATTTGGGGAGGAGATCCTCCCATTGCTCAACACTGAACAAGCGTTTTGGATTTTGCGCGCGCCCCTAAAATCCCGCTGTTAAGCTTTGTGCTTCTTATCACGATTCACATCAGGGACTATTGCTCACACTAATGATCATATCACTCCGTATGCCGGGAGCTACCTTCAAGGTTCCCAATTTGAAGGCTCACAATTTGCTCACAATCACATTTGCAGATGCTGTCACCAACTCAGCCATGGGGCTTACAAGTTATATAATGGAATGTTGATGTGTGAATACTTGTGTGAATAACAGGAATACAGAGGAATAATAGGATAGTAGATACTGACAGAGGAGAAACAGAAGCAAAAGCAAAAATTAGGGTGGAAGGCAGGTGTAATGCCACTGAAAGGCTCGAACTCTCGACTTTCCGATGTTAAAGCAGCGGTGCTATATGCAGGACCATAATGGCCAAACGCTGTGGCCAACTCGGCTATGTGGCAGTTGTTACAGTATGTAGCGGATAGTAGTAGTAAGTAGTCAATGATCGGTCATCAACCAGAGTACTAGGCTTTGAATCCCCACTTGAGTTAACTAAATTGAAGACTACCAGTTTAAAACTGTTACCCTTGCCGCCTTGTGCAACCCAAGCAGCCAAGTCTAACAACAGTCTTAGCAGAGCCTAGAAGATTTGGCTGTGATTCAAAAACTTGTCAAAAACATTTCAGGAAACATTTGAACAAAAGAATAAGAAAGATAAGAAACATCCAATAACTTGATAATACCTGGTATGGAGTTTCTGTAACTTCCTTCAAGATCAACTGCCCAGAGAGGCTTGAACTCTCGACCTTCCGATGTTAAAGCAATGGGATATAATATATGCATGAATATAACAGTCGGACACTGTGACCAACTCAGCCATGGGGCAGTTCTAGTAATCACTGAACAGTTAGTATGGTAGCTAATAAAATTTGAAAGGCCATGAATCTGGATAAATCGAGATATCAACGGAAACCTTACCAAGACGCGTGTAAAGCTTTGATATTTCTGTTGAACGTGTATAGTATTTACGCGTTTACGCGGGCGCTTACACACCCACATAAGCCTCACGTAATGTACACGTAAGGTTCCCATGGTTGAAAGAAACGGACCGTGTTCCTCTCGCTTGCTCTGTACCTGCTCTGTGCCTTCCAACGTGCCTTCCTGCTGTGAGTACAATGGCTGCTTCAAGCTAGGCTTGTGCTCATGCGCTTGGCAAGATCTTGAACATATTAGATATCCTACACCCTTGTGCACTTCGACATCTAAACAACCACCAGATCTCTGGAGTCTGGCCTAGTCTGGCTTCCAAACATCTATACAGAACTATTGGACAAGGTTATCGATACCATGACCCCCCAAGAACTCACCCGAATCGTTTCACAGCTCCAACAAATCCTCTCTGAGATACACAAGCCCCGGTCAGAAACTCTAGGCTCGAGCTCCATCTACCCCAACTCGTTGTTTTCACCGCACGTTCTTCCCATCCCACGCATTCTATTCCGAGCTCATAGACATGTACCGCCTCATAGCCGACGGAAACCTTCACGGAGAACTTGTTATCGAAACTTCCTTGCCACGCTCCGATACAGTTTGCGCACGTGCACGTGGATGGAACGCTATGGAACGACCGCAGGATTTTGGTTGTGGGACGCATAACTCAGACTGGGCGTCGGCGGGATTGGATCGGGTGTTGGGGCTTGTTTTTCCTGGGGAGGAGATGTAAATCGTGCGTGTTCCACGAGAATTTCCTTTTTTGGAGCTAATCTGTCGTGTAAGTGTGTAAAGTTGCACTGAGCTTTCCGACTGCAAGTACAATGGCTGCTTCCGCTCGCGACTTTAGAGATACTCGATACCCATGCGCAACTCTAGATCTAAAAGTAAACAACAACCAGCATGCGGAACTACATCGTCTTGTCTCAACCCACGCTATCTACAAAGGCTGGGTCCGAGTAGTCATCGAGTCGCCTCCTAAAGCTTAAAGCTAAAGGCCTAAAGCTTTAAAGGCCTAACGCGAACTACAGAGAAGGAGGCAAATTTGCAGAAGAGACTAGTCTTTTCGTGTCCCACGAATCTTTCATCACGCGCCACTTCGTCGAGGATCCTCAGCTCATACTAGTACCGTCGATCATCCTGCGGGCGTTTGGTATACCTATATGGAAAATGCCTCGGGGTCTCTCGACAATGTTATTGATACCATGACACTCCAAAAACTCACTCACATCACTTCACAGATCCAGAAAATTCTCTCTGAGATGCAGAAACTTTGTTCCAAGACCCTAGGCCCTAGGCTCCATCACCTCGTTTTTTCCTACACACGTTCTTTCTTCCCATACATTCTCCTCTTATTCCGACAGGTACCGATTCATCCTACTGCACTTTTGCACGGACTCTCTAAACCTCCTCGCCACGCTCCGATACAGCTTGCGCACGCTGATTTGCTCCTGTGAAATATCATGGTGGATGGGACGACTATTACAGCTGTTATTGATAGGGCGATGGCGGGGTTTTTTGCCGGGTTACTGGGAGTATTGCAGGATGTATAACCCGGAAGCGGCTTCCCCCAGATGGGATCGCGTGTTGGGACTTGTTTTCCTTGAGGAACGTCGCGAGGAGATCTATATCATACGTGTTGCACAAGAATTTCCTTTCCTGGAACTATCGCGCAAGTTTGTACTGAGCTAACGTGGTTTCCTTCATTGACATCGCCACTCCTTTCAACGTTCTAGCCACCAACGTATCACCGATCCATATACACAAGAACTTGTGAATTCAGGTTCTGGGAGCATGCGCAGTACCATGACTGTGGCGGACCAGAACCACTACTGCCTTCCCTTTCTATCTATGATTTCTAGGCTGACCGGCAACCTGAGGATCCCTAACGTTTCAACGCATATTTTGCGACATAGCAAGAATCTACTAGCGGTAGTATTTCTGTATCGCTGTATCGCACACCAGTTATTAAATTTCATCGTCTTTATTTCAACGTCTTTCGTATACTGCTATTGCTCAGAAGTAACTTTAAAAAAAGCGATAAGGACTTGATGAGGACTTTGGACTTGTAACTTGTAAGCTGCTATATGCGCTACATCCAAAGTACTTAGCTGTACTGCTCGAAGTAAAGACTTGATGTGAACTTTAAACTTAGTCTTGGAACTCATACTGAGGAAAGGCTGTAGATGATATGCCGCAAAAGCTCGGGAGTAATAAGAATACCAATGTGAATATCAAACATTGAAGAGGAAAACACTAATCGTCAAGGTCAAAATCAGGATGGGACCAAATCGAGAGACACATGACCCACCTTGCTCTGTAAGGAAAGCCTTCATTTCTTCTTTCTTCCTCTGGCGAAAGCAATTCTGTGTCGGAGAATAGCCCCATGCAGGCCGGATCCACTGTCGGCGTCGATACAGAGCTGCAGCTCTTCAAAGTTAAATTCTCGGAGAATGGAACTGAATGCGTGGAGTTGGACCTTGGTGAGCATGTCATCAATGCTCCTAGGCCGTAAACGTTGGATCCATTGATTCTGGTATGTTTCTTAAGTTTGCTGTATGGCAATTGTAACGAAATATTAAACAGTCAGAGACTCCACGAATTGATCAAGGATCCGTACCGTCCAGTGGAGAAAGTGGTTGCGAGTAATTACCACCTCGTTCTGTACAGGTAAACAAAGTCTGAGGTCATAGAGATAGAGTATGTATAACGCGCCCTATGGGCAAAGTCCTTAAGAACACCGGTGAACACGACAAATAGGATACTATTGTGTGTACGACGGTGTAAAAGACTAACTAGACTCTTAAGTAATCGTACAATACTTATAGTAACGGATTTATTATATAATTAATAATAAATAGAAAGATAAGATAGACCGTTTGGTCTATCGGCGGTGTCTAGGATGACCGTATCGCTGGATACGGTCAGTGGTGATTATGGAGAGGCGGAGGCGTTACACCCTCCCCCACCAGATTAACATCAGGGATGTGAATCGAAAATGGTAATGACATCATCACCATCCAAACCATTTCTAATTTGGTTTAACATAGAATGATCCCGCATCAAGTACGGGATTTAATTGATGCGGCGCATCAGATTTTTGGACTTGTCCGAATCAAACGATAGTGGGGCGTACCACTAGAATATGATTTGATTCGGAAATGTCCAAATGTTCAACGCGCAGACTCGGAAGTTTCCGAGTATTGCTTAATGAGGATTCTCAGTGAGAATCCGGGCTGAGGATAAGTAGTGATGCCCAGGTAAGGCATATTACCTGGGTGTCGGAATAAACCAATAAATCATTCGGAAGGTTTATCCTTTCCAATACTTAAGGAGGTGTCTGACTCATCGGGGTGTTCTGATGATTCAAGTTCATCGTCTCTATTCCTAGAAGAGACATAATATTTAGTGAGGGCCATGTGGTCCTCAATGCGTGTGACGGCTCTGACCATCACTTCTAATTTGGCATACTCCGGAACGATCCCCTCATTCATGAGTTGCCTGATAATATTGAAGGGTAATCCCTCAATGAAGCGTTTCCGCATTGTTGCATCATCCGGTGTTTGGAGCATCCGTGATGCCCATTGTGTAAGTGAGGAATAATAATCCCTCACACCCGTATCGGGTGAATACTCAATAAGGTCAAACTGCTGTGCAGCTTGATGAATGGTCATTGCTTGGATGCAACAATCAAAGACCCCAATAATGGCGCCTTCAAATGTCCACTTAAGGACAGTGCAGTGTATACCAGCGACTTCGTCGTTATACCAGTCAAGGGCTTTGCCCTGTAGAAACATGCCAAGCACGGCAGTCCATGTAGCATCGTAATTGTCACCGCACATGCGGTTGACTACCATCCATTGGAGAAGTGACATTAGCCACTGCTCGAAGACATCGACATCTGGAGATCCATCATAGACCTCCGGAGATGGAACTTTAAGAGCTTTACGGCTCTCAATGGGAGGGATAGGATTCCCTACCTTATCTTGAATTTGTTTATGGTACACTTTGTGTACCTTGTGTTTCCATCAGGAACGACATTCGTCGTTACCTGTTGTTTCTCGCATCTTAGATGCAAGTGAGCACAGTAATTTACGCTGCTCATTTTTAGTAATTTTACCCTTGTGGGTAGCAAATTTGTCTAGCCAAGAGGCATTAGACGATGAGTCAGTATTTGACTCAGTGTCACTTGGGTCCGATGATTCATCTGACCATGGGCTGCGTTTGCGGCCTTTGGATTTAGCACTCTTGTGCTTCCTCCCCCCTTCACGGGATTTTTTTGCTAGGAGCTTTTGCTCTCGCATTGTTGCTTGGTCCTGGAAAGGACTCGGCAGGTGGGATGTAAAATCGATCCCAGATTTCTCTGGGAGTAGTCAATTTGTCAACGGGTATTCCATCAACATTATATCCCACCATTTGGTTGGGAAGCCCAGATGGCGCAAATCCAAAATCTCGGAGACTGGCATTATGTTGGCGTTGAATCGCTCACCCAATCTTTAGCTACTCCCAACGGAAGCGGCTGTGGTTGCAACTCGGCCAATACCGTTGGTACTGGCATTGAACTTGGCTCTGGCACATTGCTGGGCGGCAATTTGGGCAGTCTTACGGTAGTGTGTACTACCGGAGGGGCAACACTTTGTGTTGCCGGGGCGATGGATATGGTAGTAGGAACTACCGGAAGGGTACCATGTTGTGGTTCCATACTGGAATGATTTCCAGTAGTGTTTGGTACAACTACTGGAGGTGTAATAATATTGGGTACCATTGGCGCCCTTGCAGTAGGGAAGTACATTGTACTTTCCTGTGGTGGTATCGCTACTACCTGATTGAAGTTACGAGGTAACTTTGGTTCACTTTTAATGTTCACTGCGCTTTGTGGTGAGCAAGATTTGGTCACCGGTAATGGCCTGGGACCTTGCAGTGTCAGAGACACTGCCTCCGCATTGGGACTCTGTCTCATGCGGGATGTGTAGATGGGTGTCGGTATAGTTACTAACACTGGTGCGTATTCCTGTTGGAATACAGGAACATGACGGGGTGACTTGGTCATCCCTTGTGAATACTGTTCGTCCAACAGTGATTGTTGGACTGATGGTGCCTTGGGCACAGTCTCACGCCATTGGCGTACCGAGTTGTTTGCCTCGGTAGGAACAGATGGTGCTGCATTGTGCAATACCAGCAGTGTGACAGCAGGCCATCTCGGTGTGGGTGCAGCAATAGTGATTCTATTGCTGTTTCTTGATGAAGAAGATCTTTCTTCATCAGATCGGATGCTAGATGCATCCCATTTCTAAGTTATATTGAGAATACGATTGAGTACTTGCGTACTCTTGTCGAGTGATGCCGCTACATCTTGTAGCGCAGAAGAAATCTCACTTAAACCCTCTCGGGTTCGCCGTTTCTTATGAATAGTCATAGACTGTTCATTAGGTGGACTCTTGTCCTGCCTGTACATCAGGAAAAACACTTCTGACCTAGGCTTTCCAAGGTTCACCTCATGGTGCAGAGGCTATCCAAGGTGCCCAAGTTACTTTGGCACCCTAGGTTTTGAGGTCAATTCCTATGTCTCTTTATTATATCTTTGAAGTGCCTGTAGGAAGTGTAGGGTTTGCTTTAAGTGGGCCTCATGTTGCTGTGGTTCTTTAGTCTCTCCAGATATCCTATGTACATTAGGTCATCTATGTCTCCCAGGGAAGCCCTAGGAAAGTTGTAGAGAAGCTGTAGAGAAGCCCTGAGAAGTCCCAGGGAAGTTGTAGAGAAGCCCGAGAAGTCCCAGGGAAGTTGTAGAGAAGCCCCGAGAAGTCCCAGGGAAGTTGTAGAGAAGCCCCAAGAAGTCCCAGGGAAGTTGTAGAGAAGCCCCAAGAAGTCCCAGGGAAGTCGTAGAGAAGCCAAGAAGCCCAGGAAGTCGTAGAGAAGCCCCGAGAAGCCCCAGGGAAGTGGGATCTTCATAAGTATACCTTTGATTATGTATCATGACAAACATCATATTATCAAAATGTGAGCTAAACGTTGTGAGAAGTGCGACACTCTCAAGATAAACCGAAGTGAAAAGCCAGCTACTATCTATTGCACAAGACATACACTTTGATTATTTTTACGCAACACCGTACAGCCATATATACAGATATGTACTTGCTAGGATAGACCAGCATCTGAGAGCATCTCATGTGCCAGCCTCAAACGTTTGCCTACCATATTATCTGTGAATTTGAGATGATTTGGCTGACAATCGTCCCCAAGATTGACCTGGCGAAATTCCAAAATGTGTCAAAGATGCCACAATAAGTGAACCCCACAATTGTACTCGTTAGGCTGGAAATGAACCTGAGAATTGATGAATGTGGGCAGAAATTATGATGCAAGTCTAAGACAAACCTCAAGTGGGGATCGAATATCCACCCACAGTCCACATTATTTTTGAGGTTGATGTCTTGGCCTCGAATACTACCTAAGACTTCTGTAACCCATAATAAAAGCTAATGGTTCACTTGAACATTTGAGAGTAGTAGTATGAATGGAATGAAAACGTACCATCATCAACTTAGCGTTCTTCCTAAGGAGCGGTGGTTTTTTTCGATTGTTAACACATGTAGGCTTCCAACTGTCATAGATATTAATTCGCTGGTCAAGGAAATCGATACGCGCAGAGTACCAATGGTGCTTATCGTTGATAGGAATGAAGACACTATCCCAGTCCCTGAGCTCCTGCAATAGCTACAGAAAACACTGAGAGTTCATACAAACACCTGGGACAAAAAGCACTTACTATGGCTTTACGACACCACTTAGAGATCATTTCCTCGTCCGTTTGTGTCAGGATTCCATCCTCCGGGGGAACAAAGTCATTTGACATAAAAAGGCACTTAGAAGCGAAAAATGAGGAGAGCCCAAGAGTAGTGCCAGATTCAGTGCACCACTTGCCGACAAAATAGTTGACAACTTCGTCATTGATCCAACGGTTAACGCCAAGCGTCCGAAAGTCAGAGAGCTGAACGTGGCTAAACTTGGAGGTGATAATTTCAGGGCTGTAGGATGACTAGGACGATTGAGACAAGGGATGAGAGAAACAGCATGTCGCATACCGAGTCCAGCAAAACTCTTAGCCTGGCCTCTGCCTCCTCCGGATATTCATCAAGGCCTTTCCACAAAGCATTTTCTATGGCTATCCTTTTCCTACTAATACACCCACGCAGAGTCTTCAAATTACAAAGGGCGCGTAGAGCAGTGTTATCAGAAGGGATGGTGTGGTGGTACTTTAGGCAACGATTAAGGGAGGCCTCAACGCGGGTCGCCGTGGCAAGAATCCTGACGGTTTTGTGTAGTTGGGTCATTTGAAACGTTGAGTCTGGGTAGAATCGACTATTGGATGCGGACGGTATTGTAAAAGTCGAGTCGACAAGAGCATCGAGTTGGTCGATAGTTGTCAGATTGAAGAGTTGCTGAAGGGAGAGAGATGGAAAAAAAGTCTTGCAGTCTTTTATGATATTGACTATATCTCGAAGGACTGGTAGTGTACAACTTCGACTGGGTCCAAACGGTTCGAAGTTGGCAGGCAGACAATTTTTGTGAGATTTCGCGAGTCGGGAAAATGAAGGCAAATTTTGATACATTGTTCTATTTGCTTTCAGGTTTGAGCGCTGAGGAGGAAACTCTGAGAACTCACCTTGTGGTAGATACAGACATTGCTTAAAATGACTCATCTAGCGGCATTAATTATTGCCGGAATTTTGCCGGAAAATGAACGTGAATTGTAAATTGTAAATTGTAAATCGTAAATCGAGAGGTCATCTTCCAACACGGATATCTCACAATGGTCTGGATAGTATCATCTAAGTCCTTTGTTTAAGCTGCAGAATATATAGTACTAGGACACGAATCCGAAATATCAGAGAAAAAGTAGAACTAGATGATATAACTGTTGTCTCTCCGATTTATTGAACAGAAAATGCAAACAATTAAAATGAAGGAGTTTCAAAAACGAAGGCAAAAGAGAAGGGCAAGTGGTAGGAGATGTAGATAATCTCCAGAACGATAAAGCGGGAGGCTGAAGTCACAGTAAGCATCGACACCACTGATCATTCCCCACTATCCTTCTTCATCCACCCAAATTGTTATTATCCCCAGGGATCTGGGCTTCACCAAAGGCAGGAGCAAGCATCTGGTACTCCCCCTTGCGTGCAGCGCGACCACTAGCTTCCTTGGAGTCAATGTCATAGTACTCTGTTCTGGTGGTAACAAACTGCTCATATTCTGCACCGATCTTCAACTTCTTGCATATAACCTTGGTACTCTGAAACTGGGTAGCCATCTCCTGCTCAGCCCAGTCAGGAGAAGTCGCCCTCCATGACTCATCCCTCAAAGCGTTGCTAAAGCAAGTAATCATATATTCAT
Source organism: Rhodocollybia butyracea (assembly GCA_015501585.1). Taxonomy (NCBI): domain Eukaryota; kingdom Fungi; phylum Basidiomycota; class Agaricomycetes; order Agaricales; family Omphalotaceae; genus Rhodocollybia; species Rhodocollybia butyracea. The sequence goes on from JADNRY010000351.1 coordinate 32,538, forward strand.
GGCTTTCCAAATTTCGCTCGGCAGTGAGGAGCTCGGGACTGAACATGACGTTTAAGTCTTCTGGGGGGCAATATAGGACGCAAACAGCAATGACTATTTCATTTATGAGTTTCTGGAAATGCAGTGTGTTCCAGCCCCAAAGAATGCGTCCGGGGCCGATGGTGTCTCTCTTGCCGGTAGCTCCTTCTCTGAAGGCATTGAGAGCCCCAGTCCACGAGAACTTATTGTTTTGGTAGCCCCGCATGTGAATCAAAGTCAAGGGAGCGGATGCATAGCGGTTGGCCATGAACAACATGACATAAAAGAATGACTCGAGGTCATCATGAACTTGGTGGGGGGAATCTGGGTCCTCTAAAAGTTTAATGGACATGAATTGCCATGTGCCCTGACAGGATATCGGTCTGCTGAAAACGGCCAGCTATGCCTTCTCCTGCCAGGGCATGAGGGACATGAGAAACCCCTTTGCACTCCAGAGCCTTGTAGGTTTCGTATTCGGAGTGATATTTCCAATTCCTCCAGAAGTCTTTCAGAAGCACGAGGCGCCGGTTCTCATGGTCAAATGCTACAAAGCAGCGTGTGCCTTGTCCTACGGGGTACAAGTGTGTGGTAGTGAAGGGTTGGTAGACATAGAGGGTACACAGGTTGTCAACTACTCTATAAACCACATCCACCTCCCCGTAAAAGTGTTTATGCAAGGCTTTTAAGTTCGGATTCCCTCGCAAGCCTGCCATCAAGACCTGAGAGACTTCTTCGTAAATTGGATCGCAGGGAAGAACAGGTTCTATGGTCACATCATGGCCACGATCAGCGGGGCTGCTGTGAGTCAGACGCCAAAGGAACTCGTGAAGGTAAGGCATGTAGTATGATTAAATGGATCTGTGTACTGCGTGCCTGCGCGCGAATGGCAAAAAAGACGACACTGGTCTCTGAGTATAAAGAACAGGAATACATGGGTCCTTTGCTGCGCAGCCTGAATAGCATTGAGATAGAGGGTAATTTGGCCACAGGTATCCTTAGCACTCTCAGGAAGAGTTTTGGCAGGAGGAAAAGGATTGTCGTGCTTTTTGACTTTGAACTCCCCAAAGAGTTCCACAGAGGCAGAGTTAGTCGTGGAATCCGGGTTGTATTTCGATGCCTCGTACAAGCCAATATCCGGCTTAATCGCAGACAAAGAAAAGTATTTTGCCAAAAATGAGGAGGCGTCACAGTGATTAGATGTGTTAATAAGCACCCATTCCGGAGAAAGATAGTCTTTCATAGCTGTTATCTGCATAATATTAGATATCACAATGATTCCACGAAAAACAGTCGACGTACAAACGGAGCATACTGCTGCATTTCCGCTTTCATCTGGGCGATATTCACCAGAGCGTCGTACTTTACCGCCGGCATACCTTCGGCCTCTGGTAACAAATCCAAGAAATTTCTCATATCTATTTTTTCATATTTATCCCTCATCTCCTTTTCTGCGACCCGGTGAGCTCGGTCAAGAACATAGTGGCTCGACGTGGCGCCATGCATTGTTGTTGCGCGATTGTGGATTGGAGTAGAAGCAGGCTCTGGCTCTGGCTCATGCAGAAGTTTTCTCGGAGTTAGGGGAGGCATAGTGGGCGTTCAGGTTCAAGTTGCGAAGGTCCTGACAGAATGTAAAAAAAGGGCTTAATATAACCATATAAAGAAAGTGTCCAGTTGGCAGACAAAAGTGAAGGGCAAGAAGGGAGTTGTGGCTTGCGTTTACTACTGCTATAGTCCGAACGAGATCATCTACAATTGGTGGCGCTAGGCGGCATCGACAATTGTTTCGATTGTCTCAAATATATACAGGCAGATGACTTGAAACTCAGACAATGCATCGCCATACATAGCGCACGAGGTATTGCCATCTGGCGAGCTCAGGTATCAAACCACTCAGAGGATCCTTAGCTCTACACTTAGCTATACATGATTAGAAAACCTAAAATGGAATGCATGCAACGGTACATACCAGGGAACAGAATCACATCTCTGCCTGAATACTCTCGAACGTTTTTGACCAGGATATGCCTCTTTGTCGATAACAATCAAATTTCCATTTAATTAAGCAATCACACAGATTCACTTTCGTCGGACACAAAGTAGGCTCTAATAAGAGAGACAGATAAGCATGCTCATATATAGAGGGAAAGGAAAATTTACTTTGTAATGTGTCGGGAATGCGACAAAAGACCGTTTGCTGTTTACACTGAGCCTGACGGGAACAGAAAAATTGTTGGTTGGTTGTTTGGTTGGCTGGTTAGAAAAATAAAAGCTTAGCAGCAGAGGACAAACCCGGGACAAACATACAGAGATTGTCAAAGCAGAAAGGATCACATGAAAAACAGGTGACACGAAAAGAAATCTTTTCTTACAATTTGAATTCGGGCGGTACTGGGATATTTACGAAACAAAAAATTGTTCGACAAAAGATAAAGGCGTTGAAGTGAACTATGGTACAAATATTCATCATTCGTAGATACATTTGGGCAGGGATTGGGTCAACCATTTATGCTATACCCCACCAAAACTCCGAAGGAAGTGGTTCAACAATGCCCTCAGCTTTCAGGAATTCAAAAAGGGCTTCCGCTTCGTTTATCGTCCCGATTAGACGGATGATCTCACCCCCATGCCATTTTAACCCCCGGCTTACAATAGTTCTGTCAGAAAGAAAGTCATTTTAGTCTAGAACCCAGCAGAAGAAATATTGCATACCAGCGAGTGTAGACACCAGGTCGCTCCCCCTTGATGAGAATGAATCTCTCATTATCCATCTTGTTCTTCAACGCAGCGAGGACCCCAGTCATTTGACATTCTTCATAAGCGGCTTCTCCCTGCTCAACTCCATTGAACCTCTTGTAAACAGCATCAGACAATCCAGCAGTGGCCTCCTTTGCTCCAATGGATCCTTCACTTCCTTCCCATTCCCAGGTCACCATATCCAAATCGTTTAAGCCCCAATAAATAATGTACAACCTTGACCCATCGGATCCCACATTCGGCGGGTCAATTGGAGGCGAGTTTTTAATAAAGCTGAACGTTCGCCCTTTACTGGAACCAAGAGCCTGATAAATACCCCCCGCAGTGTAAGAAAAACTATAGTTGGCGGGAAATGCAATGGAGGTGGCGGCAGTGGCTGGAGTATATGGAAGGGAGCTCAGAGGCAACCTATCTGATAGCAAGACCGGTCAGTGGTTCAAGGCTAAGACGTACTAACCTGCCAACTTACTCGAGCAGTTGGGTGTAGCCGCGTCAACGATGCAGTCAGACTTGTTGTCCTTCGATGTCTGAGCTGTTGCATGGTGGCTGCATAGCGGTGAGAGGAATGAGAAATTTTCAACTTACTTTATAAATCCTTCCACCATGTTGCCGTTGTGACTCAGTGATAGAACTTTTCCAGTTCTATCACACTCTGGAAAGATGGAATCTCACAAACAACAAGTTAGGAAGTTGGATTGCCTCGATTTAGTCGTCCGATAAGCGCTCGGCGGAGAACGGGAACGAGTATCTTCTACGACTCGTTAAGTATTCAAAATGTTAAGTATTCAAAATGTTAAGTATTCAAAACAAAGCGGAGTAGTGAAACTTTTTGTCAGCCATGGACAGTATGTAGGCAGAAAGTATGTCATTCAAGTTTGTATGTACCTGCTCAGACCTGCTCCTTCTCTTCCTATTGATAAAACCTATATATATATATAGATGTTGTTAGATGCTACAGCGATGAATAGAAATGTAATTATTCATACCCTGTCTGGATTGATAGCGGTTCTCTGCATCGGGTGAAGGAAGAATCGTCAGGACCCGTCTGTGGTCTGGAATCGACACTAGCATTCCACCTTGACCACAACTGGTCTACAAAGCGATTAATTTTCAGTGCACGTAAAGGGGTAAAAACAAAAATGCGCACTAGCTGCCATCCGCGAGAAAGAGATCTTTCAGTTGGTTCTTCCATTTTCAGGAAACAATGTTTAACAACAAAAGAAAGCTCTATTTTGATAGTTAGGAACAAGCTCAAGTGCGACTCATGAAATTCCGAGTAATGATAAGCCAAACGGTCTGAAGCGGATGCGCCGCTGCCAGTTATAGATATGTTTACGGACTTGCTCTCCATATGTAGACAAATCATCGAAATTGTGAATTTTAATACAGAATGCTTGCAGCTCAAGGCTCGATACGCTGCCTCTTCCTGACCTTTGTAGGAGTGCTAACAGTCCATTTGGCATCATCATCGATGAAAGGTTCATCGGCACGAGCACCTTTACCAGGCGTTAGCATGAAAATATCTGGTGAACTGGATTCCAAATCTCTTCTTCTTCGCCAACGCTTCCAAGCAGGCTAGGCGCGCGCGAAAAGAGGCCCGTTCGACTTGTGGAATGGCTTTGTGATGTCCACACCGACTTCACCGGTGTCGCCTCCACCAGTATGGTCGTACTGTCAGCTATATGGACTTGCGACATTGATACAGTCCTGACTGGTTTCGACGGCGTCGCTTCTACCAACACAGTCACGGATGGTTCATGTTTTGTTGGCTTGTCTTGTTCGCGTGGATGAGATTCTGACAGCCAAAAAGATGCAGTAGCAGCTGTCGTGGCAGTAGGCGCTTTGTTCTTGGATTTGAACGACATAGAGACCTCTCGGGAGAGCACTCTGCCTTTATTCAACCCAAGACCAGTGCATTTGGCTTTTTGTTTTCCTTCGGCCTCTTCAGCCAGTGAGACGGATAATGAGTGAGAACGCTCGCGCTGTAGTCTGGACCGTTGAAAATCCTGCTGAGATGGAGCATGTTTGAGCTCTCAGTTGGACGCGGTGGAAGTCGTGGAGAGAGCAGGCGATGGATGTCGTGTAGGTGGATTGAATGGTCTGATTAGGCCATCACTGGAATCATCCGACGCTCATTGTGTCTCTCCAAACTGCTCGTCTTCTTCGTCTGAGAATGGTGAATTAGGAGAGACTTTGGACCGAAAAAGCGCACAAGATTCTGGTAGGCTTAATTTGAATCTGAAAGATTTTAGCTGCAGATTATACGCTGAAGATGGTGACTAACAAAGGTTCGATAGTGTTTTGACAAAACGATTGTGCCCAGTCCAACTCGTTTTTCTCTTTTGTTGTTATACGAACAACTTCGTTCGAGTCTAAATCTCCCATTAGTTGCCACATGGAAAGCTTGTCCATGAAACCTTCTAGGCGATCTTAGGGAGTTGCAACAGGAGCAATCTTCTTTTGTGGTCTCTTCCTACGCTTTACGGACGACATTTCAGGAGATTCTGGGTGTAAAGGCTGTGGTCCAGGAAGCGAAAGGATGAGAAAGTAGAGCAATATTTGTATTTGAGCCCTATACCGACATACATTCAGTGTATGTTAGAAATAGGTAAAGCGACTTACTCGCGTCGTCCCATTCTCCTTATCCATCTAAGCCTCCAATCATTATTCATCCAAATGGGAGTTTCTATGAGGTGACTCCTATGAGCACCATTCTCTGAGCCGTTGGAGCGCGTCCGTTCGCGTTCGGCTTGGTCCTCAACATTGCTCTTCACCTGGCTCAATGCAAACCACATCATTGTTTCCTCAATCTCTCCAGCGCCGCCATCGTTATCAAGAATTTCTGGTAGTTCGACGTGATACTTATTCGCAGAAGCACGTGCAGTGAGGGAGAGGAGATGCGACTTGTCAAATTCAAGGGCATTATGGACTGGAAAGCAGTCAGTAACCGACATTGACTAGATTCAAGCAAATTTACCTCTGGAAGCCACAAAAATTGAGGGTAAGTTCTGACAACAAACTGGTCGAGAGTTTCACTGTTTAAATCAGTGAATGGGAAGCTTTGGTTCAAATTGGTTTCTTGAGATGACAACCATTTGATTGGCGGTTTTAGGTCGAGAACATAGGGCAAGCCAGATAATATATAGTGGCCATTGGCGTTCGTTTAAGAGTGCACACGGGCCGAGTAGTCCGCAGATATCATCAAACATAGGCGCTAAACCTATCTTACAACAACCTTGTTATCTATTTACTTTTATTGTTACGCTCGATTTGCTCCGCTTCCCAATTCAACTTCTCCCTCAGCCGATCCTCCTGTTCTACGAAACTCAGCGGTAAACTTTTACCTAGTCCGAAAAAGACAAAGAGCCCCCACTTCCATCTGAACGGATTGACGGCCACACAGAAAACATACCAGAACAAAAGTTCGGAATATGTAAAAAAATCGAGGTTATATTATCAACGATTTCTTCACGACTAAGATAGCCAATTTTCCATTGAACAGTTGGGAAGAAACGGTACATTAGACTGTGGATCTGGAGTCCAGATGTATTATTGACACTTAAGTAGTAAACTTGAACTTGACATCGCTGCGAGATGACTTACGCGCCCAGATACCGCCCAGCTGGTTGCGTTCCCCAGCTTCACAGAACGAATACAATACATTCCAGCTGTAACTTAATGTCACGCCAGAAGTGAGCAGCAAAACAGTAGAAAAAACTTAAGAGTAGATCCCGATAACAGCCGCAGCACCCAAACTGGGAGTCAAACCCGCCTCAGTCCACAACCCATTTGCATGAACCGCCATGAACCGCCTAACCACTCAGCCGTCTGGGCGACGACGGTACAGGCAATGAGATAGGTTCTTTTACCTACCTATCTCAGGCGTGTTCCATGGTTGCCGGTTGTTCCTTCGGATGTATGCGATTCTGATTACTCGAAGGTTGACCCATGAGGAATTGCAAGAGTAGAGAGCGTCTTTCGTGCCATAAAGAGGGAATCAGGAGGAGGATCTATAATGTTTTAGATTAACGTGAGCAGGGAAAAACTAATGTCACGTACCAGGCTAGTATTTATCGATCAATGTTCAATATTCAACTGCGATATTCTATAGATGGACAGGAAGGCCTGAAGATTCATCAATGACAGTCGTTCGCTACCGCTGATTTGTGCTGGAACTCCACTAGTTGAGCTTGAGCTTGAGTTCAATTTTTGCATCCTGGAATCTTTTTAGTAACCAAAAAACGGGGAAAAAGACGCATGTAAACAACATTGCTCTTGGCACTAGTGTCTTCACATCTCCATTGTTGATGTTTATTGGTTTGCTAGTTTGAGTATTGTGTCTTCAACAACTTCAAGGTATTTGTTATCGACATCACGCCTAGTTTTTCCTAAGTGGAATAGAGCGTATTTGCAGTCGGTTGGGTGACCTCGGCGTCTCCTCGCTACGTCACACAACGATTGCGGATGACGACCGCAAGCTTGTCACGCCGTCTCATCTGCGCCTCCTTGTTACATGTCACCTTTTTAGCGGTTGCAGATACGCTCTAATGAGAATTGCGGTAACAAAGCAAAGTGAAAAACATGTACTTTTTTGACAGCGCTAGTCACAGACACGTGTTTCTCCGAGTCGATTAAGGACTTGATTAAGGATATTCCTTTGCCTCAACAAGAAATCTATATTTACGATATCAGTTATTCTTTCCGGATCTCTTTCTGTTGCTAAGGGACGCATTACTTTTTCTCGAAAGTTCTTGTACTTGTACTGTTATAAAGATCAAAGTCACTGTCTTTTGTTGGACAGAAAACTACTCATGGATCACCGTGTCTGCGCAGGTGGCTTGACATCCGGCCAAACATTTGAACAGCAATGGACATCTGCTGGGGTTCCCTTATCTCACTACAGACACCCGTCTTACTATGGACAGAATCTAATGTGCCAGCCACAAACTTCAGCGAGCACTGATGCGCCGGAACAGTCCACCGTTTGGCAGGAAAGTTGGGTGGCTCGTGACACAGAGAATGTGGAGACTACTGAAAATTCAAAGGCCCATGAGATCAGCAATAACTTATTGAAGGAGTTCCATAAAATCTACAGAGGACCGGGAACAAAAGCCGAAAAACAAGAGCTGAATCAAAAGTACCGTAATCTTGTTCGTATTCGAAATATTTTGGCAGATCCATTTACTGATAGTTACAACCAGGCGTGCGATTGATGCTACCACAAAGGAATCAAATGCACCAGCGATGAGTTTACACTCCTGTGTAAACAATGCACCTACTCGACGGGGTGTACGAAGAGGGACTTTCTGAAGAGAATGCAAGTTCAAGAGAGGATGAACATCAATGACTCTAAATATGCTGCCCTTTACAATGCCTCTGGTTTCGGTCCGCAAAAAAGCCTACATGCTGCGGAACAGCAAGTGAGCCGAAGGTTGAAGAAGCTCCGTGACAAGGACGGTGAAATCTTCAACAGGGAGGAGAAAATAAGGGATGACAAGGAGAGGCTCAGAATCCAAGAGGAGAGACTCTGCATCGAAAAAGAGAGACTCCAGTCCAAGGAGGAGGCTCTCCGCATCAGGGAAGAGCGTCTTCAGCGTTTCACCCCCATGTTTACTGGCTCCGAGGAGCAGCGAGTGCACTCTTATGCGGGAATCGAAGATACGCCCTCTCGACTAAGGATGATGCGCATAAGCAGGAATTTGTGCGCCAAGAGAGAACACAAATAGATAGAATATCCAAAACTATTGAAAGAGTAGAAGCACTTGCTTGTTCTCGCCTTCCCAGCCATGCACAGCGTCAGCCTTTACAACAGCCTAATGATAATCTAAAATTAGGCTCCAACAAGGCCATGCATGTAGATTTGTACAACATAAATGACCAAGAAGAATATAGCAATTCCGAAGATGAAGACGATTCCGAAGATGAAGACAGTTACTCCAACTTTGGACTTGACCCTGGTTACGGAGATGAGACTGATCATGGGAATTCAGACATTGAAGACAATGTGTCTGATTGTCCATCATTACTTTCACTGTCCGATGACGAATCTGACTCTTCCAGCTGGCAAGGAGGTATGTTCAGCTTTATTTAAAATCTTGTAGTTGTGCAACTACTAATCAGTGAATGACTCAATCATATGCCACAGACTTCGAAGATGATGATATGCCAGATGTGTTAATGGAGCCTGAAGCAGAAGCCGGGTTTGACTTCCTACCCCCCCTGAAACCGGCTAGCCCAAACTTCCCCGATTACTCAACAAGTGGCATCCACTCTGATCCCACATATCCATCCGAAGACATTGATATGGGAGAGGTTTCTGAAACTGGCTCCTCTAATTCGGATACTGGGGCCTCTTCTATGATAGACCGTGACTCAGATATGAACGCCTCTTCTGACCCCGAGGCCTCAGGAGAGTCTGAGGCTTCTTCATCTCCAAGATGTTTCAATTTAGCCGGCATCCTCAACAGTGTTGATGACAAAGATGAGCCAAGAACTTGGCAATGGAACAATACTGCTGGTAAGGTGATCAACAAACGTAAAACTGTCTATGAATGATGGGAAAGTATTTTAAAATCAAAAGGGCAACAGGAACTTAGTAGTGGTACTACTACTCATGATGATAATCTTGATCAGAAGTGCTATCACCCTTTTGCTTCCCAGTTGGATTGGGAAATTGCACAGTGGGCAGTCACAGAAAAGATTTCTCAAAAAGCTCTTGATTGCCTGCTTAACGTTCCTCAGGTAAAGTCTTTCAAATATTTTTTGATGACTCGCTCCAGTGGCAGTAGTCACTGAGAAGCTGTAGTAGTATTCAAGGTTGTTGACTTTTCAAATCTCATAGGTACAGCAAAAATTAGGTCTATCTTATGAATACTCCCGAGGTATGCTAAAGTGCATTGATGAAATCCCGGAGAGATGTGGAAAATGGTGGACTAAACAATTATCATTCCGTGATAAACCTGGTGAACATTTCACTGTGTATCATCGGGACCCAGTTGAAGCAATCAAAGCACTCTGGGGTGATCCTGCCTTTGCTGAACACTTGGTGTACAAACCAGAAAAGCTTTTTTGTGGGGCAGAACAGACTGAAAACAATTGTATCTACTCTGAGATGTGGACTACGGGTTTTTGGAATGCAGTGCAGGTGTGTAATTAAACTTATCCGTCGGCTGCCACTTCTTGCAAATCTCAATTCAAAACCTAGCATGCAATTCCAGTTGGAGGGACAGTCTGTCCTGTGATTATAGCCTCTGATAAAACAAATCTGACCAGATTCTCAGGGAACAAATTGGCGTACCCGGTATATCTCACAATTGGCAATTTGCCCAAGGCTTTAAGGAGGAAGCCCAGTGCCCGGGCATGTGTCCTTATTGCTTATCTCTCGGTCGCTAAGCCGAATAAACAAGGCCTTACAAAAAAAAGATCTTAAATTATGAACATATGAAATTTTTCATCGTTCTATGGCTCATGTGCTGGAACCATTAAAATCTGCTGGAAATCCAAAAACAGAGAAATGGTTGGAGGCAATGGCAATGTGAGGAAAGTCTATCCTCTGCTCTGTACATATGTTGCAGACTATCCCGAACAATATCTCGTAACATGCACAAAGTATGGCACCTGTCCAAAGTGCCAGCGAAAGGCAAATGACTTGGGTCTTGCCAGTGCTGGGGATTCTTGGACGGTGTTATGGACCCTAGGAATAATGAAAGAAGCTCATGATACTTCAGTAGCTAATCAGAAGGCTACTCCGGGCCAAGATTCAAATTCCACGCGAAAAAGCAAGAGTCGCGCACATACCCTTGCTATGAAGCACGATGTTGCTGGGGGAATTGAACCTTTTTGGAAAGACTTTCCTCTAATGGACATTCATGATTGCATCACCCCTGATATTCTCCACCAGTGTTATCAGGGAGTATTCAAGCATCTACTTAAATGGGTGCAAGAAATTGTAGATGAAAATGAACTTGATGAGTGATTCCAAGTCCTACCGCCTACATGTGGAGTACGTCATTTCAAAAAGGGGATAGCAGATTTCAGCCAGGTAACTGGAACTGAGCATAAGCACATAGCACGTATCCTCCTTGCATCTCTAACAGGCAAAGTTGACCAAAGGGGAATCATAGCTTGCAAAGCCTTGTTGAATTTCATACACCTTGCTCAGTATCCTTCACATGATGAGGATACCCTTGGCTATATGGATTTAGAACTAAATGTCTGGCACAAAAATAAGGCTTACTTTGTCAAACAACAGACTACCAAAGATCAAATCAACATTCCCAAATTCCATTCTCTGCTTCATTATGTAAATTCCATCAAGTGGCTTGGCACAACTGATAACTACAACACAGAAGCATTTGAGCGTTTCCATATAGACATGGCAAAAGAAGCCTGGGATGCCACCGATAAACGCAATCACTTCCCTCAGATGACCCAGTGGCTTTCAAGACAAGAAAAAATATTGTCATTTGATTTTTATAGAAACTGGATTAATTCTACTAGTACCAATCAGGGTGCACAGAAAAATGATATTACTCTGAAGCTTGATGTTGCCAAACTTGGGTTGAAAAAGAGACAGATTCCGAACAGTGATCAAAGAGCCGCCACTGCTACTCCTGCCAGTACTAGTAATGCTAATACCAAAACATTGCTGCAGACCAACATCCGAATAGCTAAACACCCACATGAGACAAAAAAAAGTCTTAATGCAATTGCAAATTCTCATAATGCACCTGGTTTTATACTGGCATTGAAGCTTTATATAAACTCTCTTCTTCCAAAAGAAGGACAGGTTACGAAAGCAGAAGCTTTATCAATAGGATGTCTTCCTTTTACTTTACTCGATGTTTGGCACCATTTTAAATTTACACCTGTGAATCTGTTTGATGATGCGTCAGATGTGCCAAAAGAAATAGTAAGAGCTGCCCCTTCTTCCATCAAAAAAAACTCCAAGTCAAAGTCAAAGTCTCGATATGATACAGTGATAATATTGATCAATGATGAAGCTGAATCTATGGCAGTAAGAGGCTGTAGGGTTGCCAGACTTAGGGTCATATTCCGGCTCCCTAATGTGGTAAAAAGACTTGGGCAAAGATCTGAAGAGGACGCTCCCCCAAACTGGCCCAAGGCTGAAACACCTCTTGCATATGTTACATGGTTTTCTCAATTTAAAAGTGTACTTGATAGTAAAAATGGAATGTATCGTGTACAACCATCAGTCAGTGCCTCGAATGGCACTCCTCAAGGTGAAATCATTCCATTGTCAGATATTAGACAGAGTTGTATGCTCGTACCAAGCTCAAGTGATTGGGAAGGAAACGGCTGGACTTCAGACAATATACTGGATAAGTGTCCAGCATTTTTTGTGAATAATTTTCAGAGTAAATATACATATCAGATGATATATTGATTATCAACTTCCACTCCGATCCCATCGTTTCAAACCTACAGAGTCTCGCTATGATATCTTCGAATGTCACTAAATTCGATGACTGCGCTGCTGTTACCTTGGTCCAGACCTAGAAGTTTGGAGCGGTCAAGCAAGCGCACGAGGATCATGTATGCAGACTTTCACACTCAAATTCCCTGTCGATAGATTGGGCTGGTTTCCGGACTTTACACTTTACAAGTCTGTTGTCTTTCCATCTCGTCTTTTCTTTATCTTTTCTTCGTATATTTCGCTACTAGCTAGAATACTAGTGTTGGTATATTGTATTTTTTTGGAGAAATACTGTAAATACACATATACAGACTTATAGTGCATCAGTAAAACGTAAGTGAGCTGGAGCCACTCGAAACGGCTCAGGCACTATGCAGCCGTTTCGAGTGACTCAGCCTAGTGGCTCCCGGCGCTGTACAGTGCCGGAAAGCGGCTTCCCGTGCGCGGTGTCTTGTTTAAGCAAGAATGGTAGACCTGGCGACAACAAGTACTCAGACCCTAAATTGGACACCCTAACCACTCCCCATCAGCATGTTTCAAATAAGTAGTGATTAATCTGCCTTTGTAAATCATGGAATATCATTTGCCTTGATTGTGAACATCTCGCGTTGGCTGAATGGTACCGTATCATCAATGACAAGACTTTCTCATCCTATTCCCCGTTGACGAAGCACATCTTATACGAACTTGGGGCTTTACCAGTTTCCGCCCTCAATTTGAGGAGATTGGAGCCTTCGTTAAACTTGTCGTTAAAGGTAGTTCTTCCTAGCAACGTGCCAGTTATTACTACTGCAGCATGTGCACCAGGTGAAGCTACGCATGCACTTTGCACATCATTGGGGATGAATGGAGCTTCCTTTGGACTGTAATACGATATTACACAGCCCATGCCAGCTGAAAGTGCCAGTCCCATACAGGTCCTACGCCGACGCAGGTGGCGAGCTCGACTCCGGTAAAGAAGGTAAACTATGAGGCCAACGCAGGGATGGTACTAGCCAATGCCTGTAAAGACTAGCTGTTACGCTACCTATCTAATTCTACCTAACATGATTATGATCTTATTAGTACTAATGTAGAGAAGTACTACCAAGGTCCAATAGTGTAGAGGTTAACATGCACAATGGCTTGATGATAGACCTCCGTGAGATCCAGGTTCAAGTCCTGGTTGGACCGTACCGTCAACCAGGACTTATGGCCTCGTATTTTGATTTCTTTTGGCAGTGACTCAAAGTAATTTTCTTTGTGAGCTATGAAATGGCTATGTTATACTGGAAGATGAGTTTGCTTTGCATACTGTCCAACGCGTGTCATATTCTCCTTCTCACAAAAGCTTATAACAACATAATTTTCACGTGATTTCGGACTCTTTCAATTTCACTGCCATTTTTCAGTCGTCGACCATCATCATGACACTGACAGCCATCTCTTTCCACCTCGCCTGCACGGGCCCGCAGAGCAGATCTTTACACTTCTGAACCTGATTTCAACCAATCGCTGGCCTTCCTGGAAACTGAAAGAGATTTTTTGTCACTGATAAGTGTAAGCTGGGCTTACCAAGTTTCTATAATGTGCATATATAGTGGCCGGTGACTTTGAATGTCACTGGCCACTATATATGCACATTATAGAAACTGTGGTAAGCCCAGGCTTACAGTAAGCTTTCGCGCATTTGACATCTTTCTTGCTTTAGCTTTTGCTTATCACTGAAAAGCTTTAGATGTAGACATGGATTCACCGGTATGCTCTGTCAATGTGGATGAGGGGATCCTCCTGCCGAGCCTCCAGACAACTCCAGCTGTGTATCCAGTGTTTCCGCAACAGGTGTCCCTCAGGCACAAAGCGTTCATTAGCACAATCTCTTTCAATCCTGATTGTCATTACTGTAGCTGACACGGTCTACTGTTTTCTCCACCCCAAGCGTTTTATTGGAAAAGGCTACCAACTCTGATAAACTTCATCCACGCGACGCAATGGATGCACAATTAGCTCACGACCTCACTGGTGCATAATGCCAATCTCGCTTTCTTTTCATTACTTGTTCGTTATCTCTTCCATTTCGCACCTGAGTTTTGATGTTCATCGCTCAGCAATGACGCTACCACTACGAACATCGAGATCTAGAACATGAATGTTTCTTCTGGTCACCAGATCTTGATCTCAAGTGATGTTCCCTTGTGATGACTAATCAGGGTCAGTGGTGTCATTTCTCTGCTTCCTCGAGTGGTATCCCATACCTCTTTACAGAAAAATCCACTTGACATTCTTCGGTTATATCCATGCATACGTCTCACCCTCTTCGATGCAGAAAAGGTGACTCTACAGTAAGCGACGCACACTTCATTTCCTTACATCTTTACATGTCGTTCACATATATCTCTTTGTCGACATTTCCTCACAATCATATGTGGTTGGTGGCAGTGACGAAGGCCAAAGTCAATGAACAACGGAAAAGGCATAACAACCTATCTTATAATACATTTCCGTTTACTAATCTGAGAGCGCTCTCTGCTTGACTTGTGAAGGGATCAACAACCGCTCAGAACTCTCAGCCGCTGAGTCGCTGAGTCGCTGGGTCTAGGAGTTGTATGAATTATAGGCTCCCTCCTTTTGCCCTTCTAGCCAAAGACGCGATGGTTAAAAACACTCGTTGTAAACGCGCAATTTGGTCGCTTGGTTGTCGTAGTTTGATACTTATCTTGTCATCATTTGACCTCCGACTCCTGGCCGGAAATACATAGATCTTTAGACAAATCAGGGATGTCGCAGATACAGCCGGTTCAGTTGTAACATATAAAATACCCCCAGTAGTTACTCTGGGGAATAATTTACTAAGGCCAGTAAGCTACTGTACTGCCAGTACTGGGGGAATAAAAATATCAACTCGGTAGTCAGCTGGTACGCATTTTGATAAGGTCATGTGACTCGTCGATTGCAGATTTGGGTGGCTGCACGAAAATGGGTGGTTTACAGGCCAAATATGGATATTTCTGGATGGTAGCTAGCCCAAAAAAGACTATATATAATATATTAATATTTGAGCACTACTCCGAGGTGGATTAGGCACCATAAGGGGATGGATTGCATCGAAAAATCTAGATGACGTTCGGTCAAAGCTGGCTGAGCATTACCAAATTGGGTAATGCCATCAAAACAGTAAAAGCGGCCTAAAAGCCTGCTTGTACATGGATATTCTGCCCTGTAAGAGTGCAGATAGGATTTTTACATATATAAGAGGTCCCTGAAGCGAAATTACACCGATAGCTGCGGTCAAAGCTGTTTTATTACCATATTTAGAATGCCAGCAAAGCGGCCTAAAAGCTTGTTTATGCTTGGGTATTCTACCTAATAGCAGTCTACACAGTGTTTATAGATGTACAGTAGGTACCTAAAGCAAAATTGAAGCAGGTATATGGTGTAATAGTAGCACTGCTTCGATGTTTGGGTCTGTAGCTGTGTTGTAAAAAATCGAAATAAAAGTAGGGATGTTTAATATACTAGTGGTACAGGCATGGTCTCTGCATAATATATATATGCCTGAAGCGAAATCAGAGCATTCTATGGAGAGAATAGGCTGTAATTGCCAGCTCTAGGCCGGAGGAGGTCAAAGCTGTATGACCAAATAGGGAAATATATGCATTACATACAGGTGGTGTTGAGTCGAAGTTGGGCTCAGTAATGGCATGGCCTCTCAAGGTTTGAGGTCAGGGGTACATATCTGAGTAGTGTAGTATACTAGCTACGCCCTCCAGGTGTTATATTTGGCAATATGTGGGCAGGAGGATGTACATGGAGTGATCAATGGTGAGTAATCATCAAAATTCGCATTTTTGAGGAATTAAATACTAATAATGAGTGTCTACACGCACCTAGGACCTCAAAGCTCAGTAGGTATACTCTCTTACATAGTATACACTCGATCCATGTCCAAGAACCATTTATATGGCACCAGAGGCGATGGTATACACTGATCTTTATTGATTTTGCCTCAAAACTCGATTTTTTGATGAATTAGCATGGAATATTGGGGCCTTGAGAGTAGCCAGGGAGCTAAAACGTCGTATATAGACTAAACCACATAGTAGTAGACTTCGCCATATGCAAGAATGATTTATACAGCACCTGAAGCGACAGTATACCCTGATCTGTATGGAATGTGCCAAAAAATGCGATTTTGAGGAAATAAAACATGAATAGGGTGTGCTGTAGGTCTCAGACAGTGCTAAAAACTTGGATATCCGCTTACATCTGGTACTTCTGCTTATACTTTCTCTCCTTAACATTCAGGCCTGCGGGATGACGACCCAATGTAATACCATCTCCTGTTGTTTCATTCGTCTTTGCTACTACCTTACCCGCACTGCAAGCATACCCCGAGGGTTTGTCTTTGTGGCCTGGCGGATTGCTGCTTTGCCTTTTTTCTTTCTTCTTCTACCTCCTTACCATTAACGCCCCGAGCCGACTTATCTTCGTCGCATTCTCTACTGCATTTCTGACTACTTCTACCTCACAGTACGCTCAGGAAAAGAGTTTAGAGCCTATGCGCTTTCTCCCGGCCTGCCAATCTGCGGGCCTATGGAGTACAACGTGTCTCTGGCTCTTGACCGGTATATTGACTCCCTCTCTGACAACGAAGGCGACCACGACGTAGACCTAGAGAGCGACTGCGATGACTGCGACTATTGCGTCAAAGGCGCACCTTCTTTTCCACCTTCCGCCGCTAGCCACGGCTCGCCTCCAGCGTCCTCTGCTGCAGGAGACCGCAGCTGCTACGAGTTCTCCTCTGTCGCCCACGCCCCTTCTTCTGTGCACAGCGATGAAACCTCGTTCTCTTCTGCCCCTGGGAGCCGCGTGCCTCCCTCTCCTGAGGGCGACCCCGGCGCTTTCCCGCTTCCATCTTTTGGGCTCATTCATCCGCTTCTTCACACCGCAGAAAGCGATGCCCTAAAAGCACCAGTGCCTGACCCGCAGAAGCCTACTCGAGGGGATGCTGCTCAGCTGCCTCTGGATAAAGGGAAGGCAGCTTGAAGGAAGAGAAAAACCCAAAGAAAGCATGAGCAGCGAAGCGTTAAACGAAAGGTTGATCAGCCGGCCCAACCTCTTCTGCAGAAGGCTCTGAAAGAGGTTGCACGCCATCATGCTGCAGAGGCGCAAACCCTCAGCGCCAGCGATTCTTTTTCCACTGAAGAACTTCCTGTCAACAAGGGTGCATGGTCGGGGCTCAGGCAAATCTTTGAGAAAATACTTCCAGACGTTGCTGCGCTTACTGGTGAGGAATATAAGCTGGAGCTTGTTCCATGGAATGGAAAGTGAGTGGGGCCATGCCTTCAAATTTGTTTTATTTGCTTACACAGCATGAACTGCTCTAGGGATTGTTTATGTTGTTGTAGATAAAGCAGGCCGTATCATCGCAGTTCTTGCCAGCAAACCTAGGGATGATAGTTGGGATGCAGTTATGACCGAACTTACGGCCCAAATCAAAGATGCTTGCGGCAGTATGACGTTCAGTAAGAAACAGGAAGCTCATAAAAGAGGGAAGTTTCCTTCGGTTGCTGTAGGTACATCGTTTGGCGGGGGTAGTAAGGTATAGGCGCTGATTCTCCATCCCATCCCCAGCTAATTTTTCAACCGCAGAGACCTGATACAATGGCTTTCTATGGTGTAGCCAATCGTGCCATCCTTGTCAGCCTTATTGCGTCTTCTGGCTTCCGTCGTCTTGTTGGGTTTGCAAACTGTAAGCTACTCCCTCCTTTTATTGATATTTAATTTCTAATTGTTTTCTTCTATAGCCATCTTCCAATGCTTTGTGGCAAATACATTTGGATTGTACAACAAAAACCTCAACAACCTTTTTGCTTCCAATCCTAGACTTACTCGATGGTTCAACGGTGTTTTCGCAGGCGTTTCCTTTAACCTCGGCCCATGTACAGTCACCTGGCCTCATACTGACTGCCACAACCTTGCTTTCGGATGGTGTGCTATCACTGCTCTAGGTAACTTTGATCCAGATCGCGGCGGGCATATGATTCTCTGGGACCTTGGTCTTGTCATACGCTTTCCTCCTGGATCTACAATTCTCATTCCCTCCGCGCTGCTGACCCACTCGAATGTGCCCATTCAACCTGGAGAAGAACATTACTCAATTATTCAGTATTCGTCTTCAGGTCTTTTTCATTGGGTTTACAACGGCTTCCAGTTCAATAAAGACTTCATGGCAGCTGTGACGCCTGAGATGAGGATAAAGAGAGAGGAGGATTGAAAAGCCAGGTGGGGAAATGGGCTTCAGATGTTCTCTATATGGGAAGACCTTCATAATCAGTACGCTAAAAAGTAATCGTGTTGGTATCAATTTTTTCGTTGGCTTCGGAGCAGTCAAATATCTCTGCAAAAGAAATAATTACATTGGTCCAATGGTGTAGTGGTTAGTGCGCATGGCGGTAGTGGACGGCGGAAGGCTGTCCCGTGAGGCCCAGGTTCGAGTCCTGGTTGGACCAATCCTTTTTTTTTTTTCAAATTACTTTCAACATAGATCTTTTTTGGGTTTCTCAAGGGATTCTCAAGGGCTTCGCGGTCAAGGTTGCATTTTTTCAAGGACAACAGGCAAGTGTACTGGAGTTGTAATACAATGTTAAAGAGAATGCTATTTCTCACCCTTGAGCGCTCATTTGTTTCAACCCATGACAGCACTTAGCTCACAGAGCTTGTTTAAAGCTTGACAATAAAGACATAAACGAACAGCTTCGATCTTTCTCGGGCCCCTCTGTCGTTTCAGAGGCGCGAAAAGAAATTCAACTGGTATCAAATGTGATGGATGAAGACATCAAAATCGTCGAGGCTCAGATGGAGAAACTTGATGCTCAAATCGAGGTTCTGTTTTCTGACCAATGTAACCTTGGCCATGAAATGGAGATACCGCGAAAGCAGAGAGAAAAAATCAAATTTTTGCCATCTCCCTTTTGGATGGTGCCGGACGAAATATTAGCGATAATTATGGGGTACGCATGCGCAGAAAATTATCTGAAGAGCCACTGCTACACCTCTCTCCCTGCCATCGCGATAGGTTCCGTTTGTCATCGTTGGTACAAAATCGTAAAAGGATTACCGAAACTCTGGTCCAACTTAACAGTAGAGACAACCATTTCTAGGCCGTAAAACTGGGGAGCGCCTGAACGTTCAGTGGCTAGCTTTTCAGATAGGATCGTCGGGTTTCTGGAGAAATCTCATCAGGTTCTGTTAAACATAACGTTGCTTGCAAAGGGTACACAGCCCCTTCACTGGCATGGCCCTCTTACCTTTCCTGGCCTAACTATGCTCACAAACGAAAGTCATTGTTGGAAGATGTTCAGATACACTGGAGATAATTCAATCTCTGGTTATAATATACTCTCTGGCCTTGAATTTCCCCTTCTTGTTGAGCTGGATATCGGTGGTGGAAAAGGTGCCAGTGCCGCCGATCTTTGTCGGTTCGAAACTTCCCCGAAACTTCGTACAGTTCGGGGTTTTGTTGAACCAACGTCTCTACTGCCAATCCCCACCATCATCTGCCAAAAGATTACAAAATTTTGTGTCGATGGACACTTAGAGTCCCTGGAAACATTAAAGAAAGTTCTGGATTGCTGCGTTTCTCTGACTTTTCTCGAGATCAGTTTCATAGAAGACTCTATCAGACTTAAGAAAGCCAGCAAATACCCCAACATCACTTCACTTGCTACAAGAGATATAGTCTCACTAGAGGCTTTATTTCTCTCCTTCAATTTTCCTTCTCTGGCCAAGCTCGTGGTTGATGGTGGCAAGGAGTGGTCAACCGAGGCATTTGAATCCTTCGTGTCGAGATCAGAATGCATGATCACTGCATTTGTTATCAAAAGGATATCTCTAACTGATGATAACCTTCTACGAACCCTCCATCTCATGCCATCTCTAACTTCCCTCGAAATTGAGGACGCCGCCACAATTTACCGCAATCATCAGAGACAAAGTCCAGTCACTTTAAAGCTGATGTCAGCGCTCACTGTTTGGGATGATATCTCCCTTGTTCCGAAACTACACAGTCTCTACCTGTCTTCTGATAGCTGATGCAGCCACTCTGAACTCGTTTCAATGGTTCAATCACACTGGTTTCCACTGGGTTCAGAGCAGTCTGCAGCAATGTCAAGGGGACAAGGCTGCATACAGTCTGTTATTCTCAAGTTTCCGCTCGGCACAGTCGATCGCGAAGTTTATGAGCTGTTAGAGAATTTGGATAGACGTGAAGGTTTGTGAGTAGTGCTATTAGAATTCGTGCGGGATGATGACTGGGTCTGTTATAGTTCTATTTTTCTTTGTACATTTTGCTGACGGTATTGGTAGTGGTAGCGGTAGTATAACCAATGTGGTCCCATTTAGGAACTGCCGGGGCCCCATATCACGCTAAATACTTGCCTGGGATGCGTAGCCAATGCGTAACTATGACTTGAGCTGTGATCAGCACTCGCAGTGCCATATTTATAGTAGACCCAAATTTGAAGGTATCAGGAGTTTTAAAAACATATGTTGCAGTGCGTTTGCGGCGTGACAAGCATAAGAACAATGATTCAACATGAAAAAGAAAATAATTCATAGTTGTGGCTTTCATCGATAGGGCTCGTTAATAGATCACGTGCTTACGGCTAACAAGCGCTGGGTTTTGTATCTTGCTTCAAACCGTTCACCGATGAAAATAAAAATAGAGTCTACTGCAAGACTTGGTACATATTTCTTGCTTTTGTGCTCCATTATCGCTGAAAAGCTCCATCCTTCTTTAGTGCGCTCTGTCAATGTGGATGTTACACCGCCTTCCAGTGCTTCTCCCTCATAGATGTTGCAAAAAGTGTTTGTTAGTAGGTGCGTACAATTTCTTTTCTTATTACCATCGCCCTAGCTGACGCAATTACCAGTACTTTTCTCCCCTTTAAACGCTTTATCGGAATAGACTAGAGGCTCCGACAATCTTAAATCTCATATGAGTCTTCGGCTCACAGGTGGACATGATGGTCGCAACCTACAAGAAGTGGGAGATTCAGTGTCTCCTAAACGGAATCAACTTTATGCTAGTTATCAAACACGGGAAGCATGTGCATATCTTACTTTTCGACAGCTCTATTGAGAGGTTGAGCATAAAATTCTTCGACGTGTACTCGAAGCCATACTTTCGTGAATGCACCTTGCTGTATTCGCTTCAACAATCATTTTTAACTAATTTTGCAAAAGCCTATTGTCCCGTTCACAATGGCAACACTTTCCTTGTGCGAGAAGGAATGCGTGCTGTGGAATTTGAAGCCATTGAGCCGAATTGTTGCACAAGCTACTGCCATCCGCACAGGTTCGAATCTTGTATCCATCCGCCTGACAAATCTGACTAAAACGTTTTACTTGCAGAGGACGATCCAGCGAAGGTGATTTTACCTACCTTTGAATCTATTTCCAGACGCCAGGTCAAGTCATTGGTAAGTAATAAGTACCTTTAAATGTAGCCGTTGAAGATCCCGATGCTCCCTTTGTTTGGTCAATCTCATACTGTTCAACGGATGGACATCGTTTTGACTCGATCAATAAACAAATCAACGCGCTGAAAAGGGACGTAAACGAACGGGAGGCGCAGAAGAAGGAAGTGATCGATGTTATTGAGCAAGAATTGCTTGTTGTCTGCTCCAGATGGTAAAAGGCTTCCGGGCAAAGTAGAAATCCATCGGAACAGCGTTCGATACCAATCTCCAATGGGTCAGAAAGTCAGTGAGTACTTGCCTTGAAATATCGCTTGACGTTATTAACTTAATACAGTGTAGACGTGCTACTCAACAATATCAACCACCTTTTCTTTCAGCCTCGTCATTGTTCATGTGCACCTTAGATCCCCAATTCTTGTCGACAAGAAGAAAACATTTGTCAGCTACATTTTTTCTGTTATGTTATGTATAGCTTACCTTTGTTCCAGGATGTCCAACTCTTCCGTGAGGCTACAGATGTTCAATTTGACGAAACAGGAAGCATAAATACCAATGACGAGGATGAAATTGAGATGTAGCACCAAGAACAGAAGCAAAGGTAAATCTTACACAAGGAAATTAAGGCGACCGCAGAAGCCGCTTCCTCATCTGTAAGTCGCATGCCCTCACTTGCACACTGCTTCATCTCATTTGAGATTCCGCAGAATGGAGAAACACTGGAGCTTGACATTCTTTTCTGAGAACTGGCTTTCAAAGGTGTCCCCTTCCGTACTTCCGTTCAACTAGCCTACGACAGACTGCTTAATTCATCTCACGGATCCTCTATTTTTGTTTGTCACTCTGTCCGACATAGAGATTGCTTCACTTGAGCGTGTGTAGTACAGTCTCAAGCAATTTGATCTGTGTTTGATTTTCAAGAATTTTACCAAGCTACCGTTGCATATCCACTTAATCTAAAAGCTCGTCAACGGACAATGTCAAAAATTGGCTAGAGTGAGTTGATTTTCTTTCTACATTGAGTCAGTGATAATCGCGTCTTTCGAAAAAAAAGTTCTGTGGACACTGCGATGGCTGAAGGTCCTGTCAACTTGAACGGGGATCCTATCATGAAGCATATCAACGAATCACCGTATGAGTTTTTCCCAGGGAGTTGGACCTTCCTGTGCAGCACTACCCAAGGAGTGGAGGTATGTACCTCTTCTGTCTTAAGAACGAGAATATCCCTGATGCCACCCTCATCTCATGGAGCGAAGCATCTGATGCTTCAGATTCAGATTCAGAGTTTGTGGCCGAACCAGACAAATTGGCGGAGTCCGCTAGCAGCGCCGGGGCGAGCGACTTCTCTGACGCCTCTCCTCCACCCGTCGTCCATTTCCTCATACATCGCACAAGAAAAGCAGCTGGCTGCTACTCTCAAGCGTACTCGACTTGTTCAGATTAGTTCAAAATATATTGTTTCTTTGGAAACCCAACATTTACTCCTGAACAGTGGTGATGCAACCAATCTTCCTACAGAGTGGTGAACATTTGCAGCCACTGCGCCGCTGTTACTGTCCCTACCCGGTGCGAGGCGGCGATATTCTATACCAATGCGGCATATCGTATTACCCCAGTGCACCCAGCTCAGCGGAACGCTCTCTGCTTGGCATGGGAGGGGAAGGGAAGTCAGGGCAGAGTACGCAGTGTACTTTGTGCTTGCATCCCCAATTTACAAGTAGCAGGGCTCTGGGCCTGCTAAACCCTGCTAACGTGTGTCGACAACTTCTTTGCTATTTCCTTGGACCTTGAAGGAGATGAGACGATTCTCCACGTCTCCGCTGTATTGAGAGCGTCCCTCGCCCTTACCCATCACGAAGACAAGTCTTCTTTGAAATCTTTGACTTTTTTTTTGTGTCATATCCCGCGCAGCTGGTTCTTTTGCTGCCCGCCTCTCCTTAATTCCGCGCTGCCTTTTGTTCTCTCGCCAAGACCAGTTTCACTCTTGCCCTTTTGTTTCTTGTGCATCTTGCTGACCCTAATCGTCGTGCAAAGTGCCTTGTCGTTGTTCTTCCTTTTCAACACTTCTCATTCGCCGTCTGGTTATCGGTTTCGCGCGCCACAATGCGCTACATCGCCATTGTTCCGCTTCGACGCTTCATATTTACCATCTGATTATATTGCATCGCCATTCCTCTGTTTCGACTACTTTCGTTCGCTGTGCTTGTTTGTTTCCGATTTACTGTCGCATTGGCTCACTCTCGCCTGCCGTTATCATTGCGCTACGACTCCGACTCCGACATCGTCCTTCCATTGTCTTTCATTGTTCACACTAGTGCGTCTAGTTGCTGTACGCCTACTCGCTCTCCTGATTCTTCAGTATATCTTACTTGTCATTCCAAACTCAAAGGATGCTTAGATGGTGCTTAAGTAAATTACTTGTATTCCAGTAGTTTTGGTTAAGGATGGTTGCCATGATTTGCGTTCAATTCTTAGAACAGTGTCTCCCGCTCCTACTCTCCGGACATCTAATAAACTTTCCAGATCTATCACTGTATAACGGAGCATGCGAGTGGAATGAGGCAGAGTATACATATCTCAGCAAAAAATCTCCGGGATCAGTCAGTGAACAACAGTCCATTGGTTTACTGTCACTAACTCGCTTTATCATAATTTTGCTGTAGATACAACGCCATATGGGAAAGCATTGACAGGATTTGGGTGAACTCTCTGCCATACTTTGATTTTCTAGAGAAAAAAACTTATGAAAGAATGAGGTAAGTTGTTGGTTGCACTTATCTAGCTAGGCCCTCATATGTAATGATGCTTTAGAGCACCCAGTCATTCACTTCTTTCTGTTCAAACATTCGATTATGACGCATTGTCATCTTTTGCAGAAAGTGAGGAGAAGAAGAAGGAGGCGGCAGAGAAGAAGGAAGCGAAGAAGAAGAAGGAAGAGGCAAAGAAGAAGGAGGAGGCAAAAAAACCAGCGAAGAAGAACAAGGAGACAAAGAAAGCAACGAAGCCGCTGAAGAAGAAGGAGGGGGCAAAGAAACCAGCGAAGCCGGCAAAGAAGAGGGAGGAGGAGGAGAAGCCGACAAAGCGGAAGCCAGAGGCGAGGATTCCAGAGATAGCGTCGAAGAAGGCAGAGAACAAGAATGCGATAAAGCTAAAGGCGACGAAAGAGGTGAAGACGGCAGGGAAGATGATGAGCGAAACGGAGGAGAACTTGAGGAAGGGGGAGGAGAAGCAGAAGGGGGAACCGGATCCCAAGAGGAGGAGCGTGGTAAACTCAAGCAATGGCAAGAGGTCTGACGCAGAGTCTAACCGTGACAGTGAGGGCGCTGAGTCCGATGAAGCGCCCAACCGAGACAGCGAGGGCTTTGACCATGCGTCCGGCAGCGACAACAACAACAACAACGGCAACAATGGCAACAACAATGGCAACAGCGAAGACAACAGCAACGGCGACAACAACGGCAACGACAGCAACAATGGCAACGGCAGCAACAACGGCAACGGCAGCGACAATGGCAACGGCAGCAACAACGGCAACGGCAGCAACAACGGCAGCGGAAACGACAACAACAACGAGGGCTCCAAGCTCAAACACGAGGACTCGGATGGAAAGTCCAGCCATGAGGGTGAGGGGTTCGACGAAGGGTCCAACTGCGATAGTAAGGGGCCCGGTGACAGTGGCAGCCGCAGGTCCAATGCTGGAGACAAGGGGTTTGGCGCGGTGTTCGACAGTGAAGACACAGGAACTCCCAAGGTGCCCATTGTTGGGGCAGAGGAAGGTGGAGCTTTCAGCATCGAGTCGAAAGCAGAGGGATCAGATCATCGCCCAGACAATAGCCCAAAACTGGACGTTAGGAAGGAAATCGGGAGCAAGATGGGGATAACGGATTTAGAAGACATGATAGAGCTTGACAGTGACAACGATGCGGATGGAAAGGAGGGAAATATACAATCCCCGAGCATGAGCAGGAATTCTGGCAAGGTGGAAGAACAAGACGTGGGAGGGAAGAAACCCAAAGGGCAAAAAAACACCAGAGGAGCAAAAAGCGCCGGGAACACTGGGGTGCAGAGAAATCTAAGATCCAAGACAATGGCTGGAAGCAATGAGGGTCGGTGACACAAAATATTCAGTCGTTTTTGCTACTCTTTGCATCTTCCATTCGCTTCATTCACTGTCTGCTCCATTCATCATTTGCTTTATTCGCCTTTCATATCTGCATTTGCTCATTCTGCTGTATATATATTGTCCTATCAAATATTATTTGAGTACAGGAATAATCCCGCTGTCGCTTATTTCAGGAAAGCAAAAATGATTTCAGAACTAAATTTAAAACTGCCAGCAGCTCTGTTGAGCTTCCTTGGGTCATTGTTTGAAAGTCGGGGCTCAGCCATAGCTGTTCTGAGGTATGTCTGGGGGTTTGAAGAGACGTTCCGCGACAGCCCGAAGGCAGACCACAACATCCCTGGGACAGCCTAGGAACATCCCGAGACATTCCTGGGACAGCCCAGGGCATCCCTAGGACAGCCTAGGACAGCCCAGGGCATCCCTGGGACAGCCTAAGAACATCCTGAGACATTCCTGGGACATTCTAGACAGTACTGTAGGAAAGTTCAAGTGCAGCCATAGCTATTTGAAGATATATCTGAGGGATTCACAGAGGCATTAGGGATGCTTCCTGGGCAGGACAGGAGGCAAGTCAGTTTCTTCTTCACAAACCTCAACTGCTCACAGAGTATTAAGAATTTTCCGAAGTCATTTTGAAAGCTCTACATGGAACCTTTGTAATAATCAAAGGATGTTTCTCTGTAACCTCTGATAGGTATTGTCCTCTCAAGAGATATCTCAGAGGTATTCTAATTATCCTCCGGGCTCCTTGACTGTTCTTTAGCCACACCTGAACCTTACAAAAGCTGCTTGAGGGACATCTTGAGGATAGCCTAAAAGTACTCTCCTGGGTCTCCTTTGTTGCCTAGAAACTGAGGGAATTATAGCTCGTCCCCTGGCAGCCTATGAAATCTAGAGCTTCCAGGTCATTGGGAGCACCTGGTAGCTCCTCAGGAAGATGTGAATCATCCTTGGCAAAGGGGTGTTTTTCCGGATGTGTAGACTGTCCATAGCATATTTGTACCCCTGGTGTTGCCTACTTGTAATCTATCTGTAGCCTTGGTGTCACCTATCTGTTGCGTATTTGTAGCCTTGGAGTAGCCTATCTGTAGCCCATCCATAACCTATTTGTAGCCCAGGTGTTGCCTACTTGTAATCTATGGTGAGCCTGTCTATAGCCTATTTGTAGCTTTTGTGTTGCCTCCTTGTAATCTATCTGTAGTTTATCTGCAGCCTATTTGTACCCTTGATGTAACCTATCTGTGGCCTTGGAGTAGCCTAGCTCTAGACCATCCATAGCCTATTTGTACCCTTGGTGTTGCCTCCTTTATAACGCGCCCTATGGGCAAAGTCCTTAAGAGCACCGGTGAACACGACAAATAGGATACTATTGTGTGTACGACGGTGTAAAAGACTAACTAGACTCTTAAGTAATCGTACGATACTTATAGTAACGGATTTATTATATAATTAATAATAAATAGAATGATAAGATAGACCATTTGGTCTATCGGCGGCGTCTAGGATGACCGTATCGCCGGATACGGTCAGTGGTGATTATGGAGAGGCGGAGGTGTTACACCCTCCCCACCAGATTAACATCAGGGATGTGAATCGAAAATGGTAATGACATCATCACCATCCAAACCATTTTTAATTTGGTTTAACATAGAATGATCCCGTATCAAGTACGGGATTAATTGATGCGGCGCATCAGATTTTCGGACTTGTCCGAATCAAATGATAGTGGGGCGTACCACTAGAGCATGATTTGATTGGAAATGTCCGAATGTTCAACGCGCAGACTCGGAAGTTTCCGAGTAGTGCTTAATGAGGATTCTCAGTGAGAATCCGGGCTGAGGATAAGTAGTGATGCCCAGGTAAGGCATATTACCTGGGCGTCGGAATAAACCAATAAATCATTCGGAAGGTTTATCCTTTCCGATACTTAAGGAGGTGTCCTCCTTGATTGGCTCAAGAACATTTTTAATGTTCTCGGTGTCCGACTCATCGGGGTGTTCTGATGATTCAAGTTCATCGTCTCTATTCCTAGAAGAGACATAATATTTAGTGAGGGCCGTGTGGTCCTCAATGCGTGTGACGGCTCTGACCATCACTTCTAATTTGGCATACTCCGGAACGATCCCCTCGTTCGTGAGTTGCCTGATAATATTGAAGGGTAATCCCTCAATGAACCGTTTCCGCATTGTTGCATCATCCGGTGTTTGGAGCATCCGTGATGCCCATCGTGTAAGTGAGGAATAATAATCCCTCACACCCGTATCGGGTGAATACTCAATAAGGTCAAACTGCCGTGCAGCTTGATGAATGGTCGTTGCTTGGATGCAACGATCAAAGACACCAATGATGGCGCCTTCAAATGTCCACTTAAGGACAGTGCGGTGTATACCAGCGACTTCGTCGTTATACCAGTCAAGGGCTTTGCCCTTTAGAAACATGCCAAGCACGGCAGTCCATGTAGCATCGTAATTGTCACCGCACATGCGGTTGACTACCATCCATTGGAGAAGTGACATTAGCCACCGCTCAAAGACATCGACATCCGGAGATCCGTCATAGACCTCCGGAGATGGAACTTTAAGAGCTTTACAGCTCTCAATGGGAGGGATAGGATTCCCTACCTTATCTCGAATTTGTTTACGGTACACTTTGTGTACCTTGTGTTTCCATCGGGAACGACGTTCGTCGTCACCTGTTGTTTCTCGCATCTTAGATGCAAGTGAACGCAGTATTTTACGGCGCTCATTAGGAGTAATTTTACCCTTACGGGTAGCAAATTTGTCTAGCCAAGAGGCATCAGACGAAGAGTCAGTATTTGACTCGGTATCACTAGAGTCAGATGATTCATCCGACCATGGCCTGCGTTTGCGGCCTTTGGATTTAGCACTCTTGTGCTTCCTCCCCCTTCATGGGATTTTTTGCTAGGCGCTTTCGCTCCGGCATTATTGCTTGGTCCTGGAAAGGACTCAGCGGGTGGAATGTAAAATCGATCCCAGATTTCTCTGGGAGTAGTCAATTTATCAACGGGTATTCCGTCAACATTATATCCCACCATTTGGTCGGGAAGCCCAGATGGCGTGAATCCGAAATCTCGGAGACTGGTGTTATGTTGGCGTTGAATCGCTATGTGACTCATCCAATCTTTAGCTACTCCCAACGGAAGCGGCTGTGGTTGCAACTCGGCCAATACCGTTGGTACTGGCATTGAACTTGGCTCTGGCGCATTGCTGGGCGGCAATTTGGGCAGTCTTACGGTAGTGTGTACTACCGGAGGGGCAACACTTTGTGTTGCCAGGGCAATGGATATGGTAGTAGGAACTACCGGAAGGGTACCGTGTTGCGGTCCCATACTGGAATGATTTCCAGTAGTGTTTGGTACAACTACTGGAGGTGTAATAATATTGGGTACCATTGGCGCCCTTGCAGTAGGGAAGTACATTGTACTTTCCTGTGGTGGTATCGCTACTACCTGATTGAAGTTACGAGGTAACTTCGGTTCACTTTTAATGTTCACCGCGCTTTGTGGTGAGCAAGATTTGGTCACTGGTAATGGTCTGGACCTTGCAGTGTCAGAGACGCTGCCTCCGCATTGGGACTCTGTCTCATGCGGGATGTGTAGATGGGTGTCGGTATAGTTACTGACACTGGTGCGTATTCCTGTTGGAATACAGGAACATGACGGGGTGACTTGGTCATCCCTTGTGAATACTGTTCGTCCAACAGTGATTGTTGGACTGACGGTGCCTTGGGCACAGTCTCACGCCATTGGCGTACCAAGTTGTTTGCCTCGGTAGGAACAGATGGTGCTGCATTGTGCAATACCGGCGGTGTGACGGCAGGCCGTCTCGGTGTGGGTGCAGCAATAGTGATTCTATTGCTGTTTCTCGATGAAGAAGATCTTTCTTCATTAGATCGGATGCTAGATGCATCCCATTTCTCAGTTATATTGAGAATACAATTGAGTACTTGCGTACTCTTGTCGAGTGATGCCGCTACATCTTGTAGCGCAGAAGAAATCTCACTTAAACCCTCTCGGGTCGGCTGTTTCTTACGAATAGTCATATACTGTTCATTAGGTGGACTTTTGTCCTGCCTGTAGTGCCGTCCTTCAGATGCACGCACGGAATGAGTCGCTGATGCGACTGAAATAGATTGATTGTGGTGACACGTCACCACGAATGGAAGGTGCGCGATCGCGCACGCTCCGATATGACTTTCTGATTGATTTTGAGAGGTCATTGAGACAGCAAATGATATAGCGGGACGGAAAAATGGAGCGGGTTTGTGTAGTGAGTTGGAATAATGGTTGTTATACTTGGTAGTATAACTGTTTTTAGCTTGTTAAACTAATAGCTTTGTGTTATTCACACAATAGTAATTTTTTTTTTTTGATGTTCAAAAAAGTATAACGCGCCTATGGGCAAAGTCCTTAAGAACACCGGTGAACACGACAAATAGGATACTATTGTGTGTACGACGGTGTAAAAGACTAACTAGACTCTTAAGTAATCGTACGATACTTATAGTAACGGATTTATTATATAATTAATAATAAATAGAATGATAAGATAGACATTTGGTCTATCGGCGGCGTCTAGGATGACTGTATCGCCGGATACGGTCAGTGGTGATTATGGAGAGG
>JADNRY010000352.1:0-62933 GCA_015501585.1 Rhodocollybia butyracea
TGAATGGTTTTAAAATAATGACTCCACAGCAAGCTTCCTCAGTCGCTAGCCGATCTACTGATATGAATTAAACTGAGGTGGTAAAGCCAGCGGTATAATTGGGAGCAGCAAGACTCAGCAAGACCACCGCCGGCTCGCTAAACAACCCAGTGAGAACTATATTGACACTGGTCAACCGAGAATCTAGTAGATCAGCACATCAGTGGTTCTCGCATCCGCCATCTTGATACCCTTCCGTTGAAGTTTGTTACCGATTACTATTTCGGTACCCAGCACCTACTTACCGCTTTCGTACACCGACTTTTTCTCGGAGCCCTCTAAGGCTCTATACATATGATTCCAAAGACTCTTGCATGCCGCTGATGGCCCATAAGTGGCGCCGCTACTAGACAGTGTTCGTTGTTCGTTCCGGCAGCGTCAGAACTAATTGTTCTGAACAAAAAGGATTCAAACGAAGTCGGTGAAGCTTTCGGTATGGTATTACCAAAAGATTAGTATCAATTCAGCTAATCCATTCCTGAATTGAGAGCTTTTCCACAGGAACTCGTAAAGAGAATCAGTAAACGATTGCAGGGACGCGAGTCCAAGAGCTACCGGGATGTGAGCATACAGGAAAAATAGATCCAGATATGTACATGGCAAGGGCGAAGAGAGCATGAAGCTACGTAACAATGTAGATGAATATATGCGCGCTAGTAGTGCTGAGCGGGCCATTCTCAAACTTCTTGTACTTAACTTTCGATCGGGGAACAGGAGGGAACAGGCCACCATACACGGGCTGAAGCGCATGTTCGTGGCGTATTTCACATTTTCACTTCCGTCCTTCCTTCCAGAGACAATGAGGTACACATCGAATCAGGATAATCGGGTACGAACGCACCCCAGATTAAAAATCAACTTCCATGCCCTAAAACTCGCGTATCAATGAATTTCATCAAGTCCTAAGTAATGCGTGAACCCAGACGCATTGTCGTACTACTAAACACTTTACCTTGGGGAGCACCTGATCATGAGTGGAGGCCTTATTCCTATCCAGAGGGATCCCAATACCAAAATTCTATCCGTTTTAGAATCTAGAAGAAACAACTCAAAGCTTGCGTTTCCGACCTCAGTTGCTGAAGTACAGCAAGTTGATTCATATCATGCAGGACGGTGGAGTCAAGGAATATATGATCGTGAATACAACGCTGAATGATTAACATCTGGAGTCTGGGGATACCGTATAAGGTCATGATAACATACACTTATAACAATATCAACGGGATCCTGCAAGGATTAACTTCAAAAACTCAAGTGATCGGAAGCAACAGGTAACGGGAACTAGTTCAAGTTGGCTCCAGCACTGTATGGAGAGGACGTCCCTCGCTCCTTCTCAGAACCCATTCATTATACTACAGTACTTACACTGGTTCTGACAGCTCAGAAGCAACCGAAAACTGTGGCGCTGGCTGATGCTCCATCGCGCCTGGCGAGGCCTGGCGATGATAGCTCATGAATCATGATATGTACACCGCATCCGAATACTTTGGGGCCAACGACTGCCAACGAAGATGTCTGCAGATGGTTAGCTTCGACGTTGGAGTACGGTGCTCCACTTTTCGACTGTTCAAGGATTGCGGTCCTGCAAACAGAGCTCTGTTGGATTAAGTCCCAATCCTCGAGTATAAAAAGTCTCTCAATCCGTCGACACATCCTCACCAGGTTGACAAAGCTAACCCCAACCCACTACTACTTGCAAATTATGCTCAGAATCGCATCTTTTGTCCTGTGTGCCTTCACTGTCGCATGTGCCTTTGTTGGTCAGGCAACAGCTGAGGCGGGAAACCCTGGTATGTCGCACTTTTTATTTGCGTACAAAGGTAATTTCTGACTCCTTTCGATATCCAGTTGATGCATGTAACGGGTCTAACGACTATGGTCCTGGACACAGTTGCTCATGGAACGCTGGTTCTGGGGTCATCGAAGGCTGTATGTATTTTGTGGACTATTCTTTGATTATTTATTTACACATCCATTAGTCTGCGAAACAAACAGCGATGGGATCTTATCTGTGTTGCATCTTAATCTAATCTAAGGACTGTGCCTAAATATCATGTACCAACATTAACTTTTCTTAAATGCGAGCAATGTTTCGTTTCACAACAGGAGAGTACACAGAACGGGCTCTGCAGACCGAATATCTTTGAACAAGCTTTGGACCTGCTTGACTGTTGACTGTTGTGAAATCATCACAGAATTTGACTGGCTAATAGTGCACTATGTATTTGTTACCAAAGCTATATCTGGGACCTATGTTCATATTTGGTGTTGTCGAAGTGTATTCTAGTTCGGCGGTGATGACTCCGCTGCCTATTCATTTGCGATTTCTCCGACAGTCTTATAGCGGCAACTGTCCTTTACTTCCTCCACGAGTCCACGATCCGACACGCCAGAGGACGGCGTATAATCACGTATAATTCATCGTAAGCTAAGCACCAGATCCGAGTGATTTCTTATGCGTATCACCTTTTCAAGGGCCTGATGGTACCTGTTCTACACTTGCGAGTGTGGGCCATCGCGCAAGCGCGTGGCAGGTACAAGTCCTGGAAGAGACTAGGTATGAAATGCAGACAACACTCTGCAGTACATCGCAGCAGAAGGTAAGTACGTGCCTGGGCCCAATAACATATTAACATTTCTGATACTCATATTATCCAATACACTCTCCCAAGCGAGAACGAACAGCCCAATGGAAGCTGGCAACTGCTCTGGTTGAAAAGATATTGACCCGCTGGAATATAAGCGGAGGCAACACAGCAGCGAATGTCCGGCAAACTGTAAGCATGGAAAGGAGCTCTTTTCGGTTGGAAAGAGGCTGAAGTTCAAGGGTGCTGCTATCATTCAATGGAACACGAGTGATGTCAAATGAAGGATCGATGTAGAAAGCGACATAAATTCGCAAAATTTTGGTGGTGAGCTCGGTAGGCACTATGGAAGAAAAAATCAGTGCGAGGAATGCGAGGGATACCCAAATACACTCACAAGAAGTAAAGGAAGGCATTTTGTCCGAGGTTAGAAAGGGCAGTAAATATCGAAGTTGTTGATGGAACTTTTAAATACACCAAAAGAGGCAGCGCATGCACTTCAACCGCTGCCGACAAAAAGTAAAAACCCGAGGAAGTAAAGTGCGGGGGTACAAAACAGGAAGTAATGAGATATATATAAACACTGTGTGGCAAAAAAGAATCCACTGCACTGAGAATTTGCACGTGCATGTAAGAGACAGAACTGCAGCGGCGTTTAATGCAGGAAAAAATGTCAAGAGGATGGTTCGGTATCAGTCAGATGCATTGATGTGCTGGGTAAATGTGGTCGCACTGCCATTCAGTAAGCGGTAGGACGCGAATAAAGAGAGTAAGTGGCGCAACAAGAAATAACAGGCAACTGGGAGCTGCGAAAAGTTCAGTGAGAAGCGTTGAACTTGTTGTTGAGCGCTGAAGGTAAATTCACAAAATCACATGACAGGCGCTTTGACATCCCAAATAAGGCGAAACGATTCTGCCTAATCAACAAGGCGCCGTTTTGTTTGCCGTTGAAGTTAACGTGTGGTTAGGCGAACACGGGAGTTGTCCTGAAGACAGCGACAACTCCCTGAATAGAGTAGATTAGCACGGAGCTAGGTAGTACAGAATACATGTTTAAAGAAAAGGGTGTAGGAGGGCGGGTAGCGCAAAAGACAAAACGGCTAGTGTAGATATTATCACTGTATAGTTCGCAGGCTAGTTAGAAATATAAGGAAAACTTGAAAAGTAGAAAGTAATACCTGAGGACTCGCAGGCAAGTTAGACAGGGAGGAAAACTTGCAAGTCTACTGCGGCCCTCAGGTTTATAAGTACATGATTGATAGACAGGGGTCAGGAGAAATAGCAGAAAGGGCCGGAGCCGGAAGGGATAGAGAATATCCGAGTGCCGGAGCACTAGTTCGAACCGATGGAAAGGAGAGCGGGTCTGAGGCGCGCGGAGCGTACACTGACCATCGGTGAGTGAGGAATTGGGTAGTAGGCTTAGACCACTTACCTCGTTGATTAGATTTTTATAAACATCATATTTTTAAATCCAATTAATTTGGACGCCATCAAAACCAATTGGGACGAAATTCCCACGCGAAACTGGCCATAAGGACGAGCCTTCATTACATTCAGGACTCGTAACATAAGTAGTATGTACTTGCGAGTGTGGGCCACTGCGCCAAGCGCGTGGCAGGTACGAGTCCTGCAAGACACTAGTTATGAATCGTGCACTGCAACAACCGCCAACAAAATGTGAAAAACCGAGGAAGTAAGTGCGGGGGCTACAAAAATGGAAGTAAAGTTTATTAAGATGGATAAATGCCGTGTGGCGAAAAGAATGTACAGCACTGATAATCCACGCATTAGAGGTGCAACCACAACGGCATTTGATGCAAGAAGTTTAAGAGTAAAAAGGTAGATGCAGCAAAGTTTTGGGTAACATGGGATATACAGTGGGTACATCAGAAAGTCACATGCCAAGTGCTTTGACATTTCTAAATATGGGGAAACGATTCTTCCAAATTTGGGCAAGATCAGCCCTAATCGGGAAGAAATTCCCACGCAAAACCGGCCATAAGGACGAGCCTTCATTACATTCAGGACTCGTAAATGGGGTCACACCTGAATGATAAGCGTTATTGGCCCTCCTCGATACACATATACACGCGCTAGTCGGATGGTGATTGAGAGCAATTGACTACCTTATACTAAGCAATACTAAGCAATACTATGACAATGGCTTCAACTAGTTAGCTTGAACGTGCTCAGTGTACTGTCTCCAAGCGTCTTCAATGCATTTATGTCGATCGTAGGCGAGCTCTCGTCGATGCCATCAGGAACAAGGGAGCCAAAAACGATATCTACAAGTGTATTAGGAGTTAAGCAGATAATTGAAAAGCCAGGGAAAATACGCACAGGTCACATCCTTTGCATCATGTCCTGTCGCACCGTTAAGACCCTCATCAGGAAAGCATGTTTGTGCCAGCAGCAACGATGCTTCTCCAATGACCTCTGGGGAGTCGCCACTGATTAAACACAATTGTCCGTAAGTACCGCTATGTAATAAAAACTTTTTTCCTCACTTGGTATCACCCATAATCGCATAAAACATCTTGTTATTGCATATGATAGCACCGAGAGAGTTTCCCTTGATCTTCTGCTTGTCGACGAAGGACTGTGGAATTACGTAGAACGGTACTTGAGTGGCAGCAAGTGCTCCGTAACTCGTCTCGCTCTGGCCGTCAGGATTTCCCTTGAAAGTAGAAGAGTAATTGTCAGGTGTTGTAACGGGGCACGGGTAGCTAAAACAGACCTTGCATTGATACTGCAGGCGAAGAAAGACAAATAAGTAGGCAAGCTCGGCAAAAGTGAACGAATACGTACATCCACTCCGTCGCAGTCAACATCCATATCCGCAGTGAACGCATAAACATCTGTGTCCAATTGATATATTTGTACGTCGTCGCCTTTTCCGGTACCAAATACTGCCCCAGAAACTGGATTCGAAGTAGCGGCATTGACAGCGCTGAGAATGCTCGCTACATCAATAGATGGGGCTGCTGCGAATGAGGCATCGCTCGGGGTAGCGCTGCTTGAGCCAGTTGCGCCAGTGGGACTGGAAGGAGGATCTCCAGAGTCATCATCATCTCCAGGCGTCGTATTGTCACTGGAGATTGCATCAGAGTTTGCAGCCTTCTTCCTACCATGTCTCGGGATGGGCATTGCAAGGGCCATAGATACGACAACAAGGAGAACGAAAAAGCGGACAAGCGAGTGGGTAAGCATCTTCTCAGAAGGAGCTTAAAGAGCAATACGGTACGTCGTTTGTCTAGTTTGTTGGGCGAGATCAACTCGAAATTAGACTTAACGACAGTGGGCCAGCCGGATTGTCGAAGGGTTTCCCTCGGGTTGGCTTTTATACCATGAGTCCTCCCAAGGCGGCCTCTTGATACCGTTTGCGTATGGCCGGTATCTGTTTCATTTTTGCCAAGGGATTTTTTGGTGCGCCAT
Source organism: Rhodocollybia butyracea (assembly GCA_015501585.1). Classification (NCBI taxonomy): domain Eukaryota; kingdom Fungi; phylum Basidiomycota; class Agaricomycetes; order Agaricales; family Omphalotaceae; genus Rhodocollybia; species Rhodocollybia butyracea. The sequence goes on from JADNRY010000352.1 coordinate 6,060, forward strand.
ATAGTACAGGCCCGTACCTATCATGATGCGGCGGTAAGTAAGCTAGTAGATGATGCAGTATATTCTAGTATACTTCGTTCGGTCTGCGTCACAACTTTTGCCAATGCGAATGTTTTGGCCAATCTGGGCTTACTAAGTTACTATGTCTAGAAAGAGGATCGGACTTGAGAACTATTCACAGATCGTAAAGGCAAGGCAATTCTGTGAGGAAGATCATGTGGATAACTTCAAATATTCATCGATCATTATCATATGCAACGAGTTTCAGATAGCGCTAGCGCCACTGAGCGTATCAGGTAGGTAGGCGCGCCTATTTACGGCGTTATCTTTGTTTCATCTTTACGTTCATGTTTCCAAACTCAAAGCAGGCCAAGACTTTGCAGGCTTGCAGCCACACAAAGACTGAAACATACCACGAGCTTTGAGCTCAAAACGAATCCCTGCTTCATCAACTGCTATGTGAAAGAAGGGGCTCGGCCCATCGTATCCATGTATAGCAGGCTCCGGTTAGTCGTTTCGTGAAATCAGTAGCTTCCAGCTTCAAGGCTTCGAGATGCTTTCACATATCCACAGAATCCAAACGCCACATGCAGCTTGCACACCAGAAAGGAGGATATCAGTGTTAGGTCGATAAGTACTAGTTGATGGAAGGAGTGAAGTGAGTTACTCGGCACGGTCCAGGCACGGTCCAAGATCTGAACGCCGAAATTTAAACATGGATACCGTATCATGTTCGAATTCGAATTCGTTCAACTTTTAGTGACATTCATAAAATCATCGCAGGTATGATGTATCCAAATAAGTACGAATGTCAGAACTTACTCGATGAGGATGGATCCGCGGTCTATCATTATTGAGGAATTTGATGAATGAAGTACGAAAACAACAAGTACACTCAGAAAAGTCCGCGTGGCTATACTAGTAGCAACTCATCCAATTAATGAATATTCCTGCAATTACAACAAGAATCCCAGTGTCGAGCTTGACCTTGGGTATGCTGCTATTTTTATTATGTCTGTTGATCGACGGGGCCGCGGCACGAGTCCCAGTGACTACAGCTTGAGGCCTAGTAGTAGTGTTAAGGGCTCCGATGAAATTAACCTGGTCTTCTGATGCCACACGGCCTGGACCCGAAGCAACGACAGTTCCTGGGTCCAATGCAGAGATCAACTGTGACAAAATTGAAGTCATTGACCACGAACCGGAAACAGATATTGCTGTCTTAGAGCTACTGAGGGTAGTTTCTGTGAACTAGGCGTACAAATAGGTCGTAGAATGAGACTCAGTGATCCATGACGTCCATCCTCAAAGCCGTCCCATTAAGTTGTACAACTGAATTGGTATCGAGAGAGGCCAAGGAGACATCTGGCGCAAAAGAAATGTTACCAGTAATCCCGAAGGAAGGAATAGGCTAATAGCCATCCATGCTGATAAACCCAGAAGACAAGTTTTAGCTAGAGGAAGAGCGAACGCGTACCGCGGTCACAAAAAATTACAGTGGACAACGCTAAAGGCGGCTAGTTCTTGTCTGGAAAATCTGCTAAACAACCCCTGGTTTTGCCTGGTAGGGAAAACTTGCCTCTATTGTTTTTTTCCAATTAGAACAGTTGACGAGCCATGGTATTACTGTAAATTGATTTCTTGATTGATTTACTAGTACTGCATGTAATTTGTATGTGACTACCTAGTATGAAAAGGCTGGGGAGGGCTCGGCGAACTGTAATAGGAACAGTCTGAAATACAAGTTGGAGTATGCTCGTTTGCTGGAGCGTAAGAAAGAGTTACACAAATATTAGGCACAATCTGTTACATCACTTCAACCCCAAGTAGTACTTATTTTAGGTTTTTCGAGCGAAAATTAGGATGTATCCACTGAGTTAAAATACTAAAACTGAATAGAACAGAACCTCCCAATACGAGAAGCATAACGGTTTTATCATATCCAAATAATGCAAACCCCCACCAGCGTAGAAACTCCGATCATCATCATCCCAGTCAGAATTCCAGCATTGAGCTTGATTTGGGGCATACCACCATTGGGAGATGGACCTTCAATCAAAGTTCCAGTGATTGCAGGGCCGGCAAATGTGTTTGTTTCCAAGACATTACTTTGAACACATTCTCCACTGACGGAGTTAGTGTAATGGCACTCAGTCACTTCAGTATTCTGACTCTGCCCTAGTTCTAATGGGTTGACCATTGAGGCCACAAAACCTGAAGCCGAAGCAACGATGGTTCCTGTGGAGAAATAAAGAGAGAACTTTCATTGAAGGGTAGAGTAATGAGTATAGATAGAACAGACCGGCCCTAGTAAATTCAGTGGTATATGTTGTTTTCTGAGAGTCAGAAGTGTCGGTTACGACGCCTCCGACGACTTCATTGTATAGATATGTAGTAACTCCAGGAGCAACACCAATTGGCACGACTGAAATGGTATCTGTTAGGTCTGATTCGGTAAAGGTTGCGAAAGGAAGATCATCAGGTCCTGAACCGAAGGCAACGTATGTGAAATCACTGGGCGCAGCCAGGCTTCCTAACCATGGTGAAATTTGGGAATCAAGATTGAGCACTGGGATAGGTGAGCGACGCCGTACCGTGGATGCTCCATAAAATCAAGACTGAAAAGGTCATTAAATGTTGGTTGAACATGATTCGAGGTCGACTCGAAAGGTAGGAGAAAGGGGGTAGGGTGAAATAAGGAAGGAATGGGTGAAAAGAAGTAGGAGAACAAAAACAGAAGAGGAAGTAGAGGAAAGACAGCGGCTTAGTGGACGTTATAAGCCATACTAAGTGTCAGGTCAGATCGCACAGAAGCGGGTCATAACGGATAAAGACAGCAACAGTGTTGGTACCTGTTGCGCCTCATGATGCCTGATTTAAGTTGATTGGATCTATAACTGTCAAAAGCATGCCAAAAAAATATGAAGATGCTGGGCGCTGAGTTTGAAAAGGTGTAAAGGTTTGAAGAAGTTCTAGTTTCTTTTTCGAGCTTGATTCTGAGCGCATGAGCGCTGATGATTGAGGTGGACACTGGACCATTCAAAATTTGTTCGGGAACAATCAAGAGGAAGAGACCAGACCAGCGGACCAAGAGCGGAGATCAAACAAGAGGTCCGAGACCACGTGTTTTGAATTGTACTAGTACGGCTTTCAGGATACATCGCGCGTCCTACTGCTGGCCGACTGACCCTCTGCCCAGCTACAACAACCCAACGGGCGCAAACTTTTTTGGTATTTATTGATGAGGTCACTCGATCTTTCACCCTTTGGAATCTGATACGACGCGCAACACTAGGGGATGGCGGAGCCGCATAATCTACTACTACTACTACTAGGTAATCTCGAAAATAATTTTTTCTTCAGTCGCCACTTTTTGAACTTTTGTGTTTGAATCTCAACAGAAATCAGATTACACCGCAAAAAAGCTGGAAGGTGCGGAACGACTTTGATATATCTCGGATATTCCTGTACTAGGGTACGAGATACTGGCAACTGATGCGTGTCTTTGATTCTCTCATATATAATTCAACACTTACTGACTCTCGTGTATCTACATGGAAAACAGGACTCTAATATCAACTGTCATCAAGACCAGTCCTCATATCAACAGACAGAACACGTAGTATCTGTTGTCACAACGGCGCGCTTGCTGTCTGATGTATCAGTCCGCTAAACAGTAGACTCGACGCTTCAGTGGGCTCGACTCGTCTCACCCGGACTTCAAAGCTTCGCCGGCTACCGGCTACAATTGACATGCTGTGTGTACAGACCAGCCCGCTGCCGCTGAATTCGAGATTGTGTCGCTTTTTCATATGTTGGAGGCTGGGAATGGACGTCCTGGAATCTTGTCGGCTTGATGGCTCGTTCTCGTAGTTTCCGCGCTCCAACCTTTGGTTTGACCCGCGCCACATCTAATTTTCCACCACAATTTCCCCTGGCCCGATATTTATCTTCATCTTCAACAAGCCATCTCCTCCGTCAATCCTAGTTGCTGCTATCAAGAGTCATTGTTGCCTACTCATTGGACTTCACCCCTGCTCCAAGTTGACACCAATCAACACCTTTTTCCTGCGAGGAGTATCCCGTCCGTTTACTTTCGCTTGACCTGTCGGATACGCGCTGTGCACGCTATCTATCTGACTCTCCGCATTTCAGTGCACGCTAGTTGCTTGATCTTTGGATTGGTGAAGAGGTGTTGGCTTCTGGAATTAGCTCTGGGGTGGATGCGGAAGACGTGTAGGCATATTGTCTGTTAAGGATGGCACGAACATCTAATTCACGTCTCATTATGTATATTGATAAATAATTGACAATTGCCTGCCTTTAGGTTGAATAATTTCACGCCATCGCCCACCTTTACTTTTTTGCTCTCCATTGCTTGACGCTCCGTTTAGTTTAGCTTGACTGTGTGTATGATCTGTGAGTGTCCATTGACTTTGTTGTCGGTTATGCAGAATATTCATGCCTCGCTGTCGATTCTCAATTCTCAAGGAGGGTAAAGTATGTAGAATCTTCTCATCAAAACTGAGGTTGAAATTCCGGGAATTTGTTACGCATTGCGAAATGCATAAGTCTCAAGCTCATGGGTTCCGTTAAGATTTACTACGACACGGTAACTCCATAGTAGATATAAGAGAATGTTTCCCCCAATGAAAACATTTTGACTAGTACGTTCTTCTGCAACTGCCTTCCTTCCAATCGGTGATCTGCTTCCCCCACCTGAAGGATCAACTATATCACCCCAATTCCAAGTAGTAAGACTTATGGTTTTGTGTTTTTCGAGCCAAAATTCGAATATATCCGTTGGGTTAAAATACTAGAACAGCCAAGAAAAGACAGGGAGAAGTCTCAGGATCATATCCAGATAATGCACACCCCCACTAGCGTGGAAACTCCCATCACCATTCCAACAATAATCTCAACACCGAGGTTGATATTGGGCATGCCACCATTGAGGGATGAACCTCGGTAGGAGCTGCCTCAGCCAAAGTACCAGTGATTGCAAGGCCAGTAGTTGTGAACGTTCCGATAAGGTCGTCCTTGTAAGCACACTCTCCGCTGACAGAGTCGGTGTAGTGGCACTCGATATCTGCGGTATCTTCAAGATCCTCCCCGGATTGAAGGATTGCCGAGGCGACAAAACCTGAAGCCGAAGCGACAATGGTTCCTGTAAGTTGATTGTAGGGAAAGAAAGAGGGACATTAATCAAAGGGTATAGTGATGAGTGATAAAGATAAAACGGACCAGAGATAGTAACTTCAACGGTACCCGTTACTCTCTGAGAGTCAGTGACGGCAGTGACGACCTCTTCCAAGACTTCGTTGTATAGATACGTCGTGACTCCAGAAGCAACACCGATTGGCACGACTGAAATAGTATCCTTCGCGCCCGGGGCGGTGTCAGTTCCGAAAGGAAGATCAGCAGGCCCGGCTCCGAAGGCGACGTATGTGAATTCATTGGCAGCCAAACTTCCTAGCCATAATGAACTTCGTAAACTAAGTCTTAGCAAGATAGAAGTCAGGTCGTACCATGAATACTCCACAAAATAAAGGTTACGAAGGTAATTAAAGGTCGGTTGAACATGATTCGAGGTCGACTCGAAAGGTAGTTGTGATAGGGAAGGAGTGGGATCAACGCAAGGTAGTAAGACAGAAGGACTCGACCACGGTGAAAAGAGTAGGAGAACAGGAACAGAAGACAAAAAGAAGCTGAAGAAGGGAAAGGGTAACAGACGGCCACCTTATAAGCCTTGATTGTCAAACCAGAATAGCAGCGTCTGCGTCTAACGACACTTCGCTGAAGTCAGGTTGAAGTCAACTTGATTTATACCTGTCAAAGATGCTAGAGTGTTTGAGTTGACGTTCAGCGCGCGCCGAGGGTCTGTACATGATTGTTAATGATCTCAGGCGGTAGCTGTGATACACGCAAGAGCATGAAAAGCCAAGGATATATAAATAACCAAGGGATGCTGAAAGCTGAATATTCTTCTTCGCCCGGACAAGTTACTGAATCGGATGGAGCTTCTTTTTTCCTCATTGAAAGGCTAGATTATAGCGAGCCTTGAGTTGGGAACTTTGAAGGCGACTCTGCACTTTATAAGTGGTTGAAAATCGTGGTTTGAAGAGGGAAGATAGATTGAAGACAAAGATAAGACTATGATCAGAATTTAACAACCTCAAGATTCCTTGACCATGAGCTTGAGTGCTGATGTAGATGGATTGGGTGGACCTTTCAAATTTGTTCGGAATTTCGGAATTTCGGATGTGGTCAGGTTGGGGAGAGATGGAAATAGAGGCTGCAGGGCTGAAGCGCTGAAGGGTAACAGAGATAATGAACGAGAAATAAAACTGAGATTCAGCATATGCAGCGCTCAGTTCCACCGTAGGATGATGATGGCAACAAGACAAAACCGGCTCCTGGAGTAACGTGACTACAACACATTTTGATTGATTTCTTTGGTCTAGACTCTAGCATAGCAACGTCCTTCGAGTTTCTATCTAAACGCTCATACCACAACGGCTCTACCACATACACTGCGTGTCCTACTGTTGATCCTACGCAGCTCCGCCTCATGTAGTACAACAACCCAACACGCCCCAACTTTTGATTCTCTTGGTCTCATCCGTCTTCGTCCTCCTGAAAATAGGATTGATACCAATGAGTGTAGACGAACGAGTAACCTCAGAATAGAAAATCAGACTCAAGTTGCACCGCATTGTTAACACAGAGTGGCGGATTCCAAGCAAATGTCCATTTGAAGCGGGAAGAAACAGGCCTTGAAGCAGGCTATCTCTTTTAGAGGTCAAGCGGATACCAGTGCGCTCTTGGCTCACCCATGATAACTCCTGGTGCAGTATCTATTACTAAACGGGACTCAAAACATCAAATGTCGCCATTACCAAACAGAAGCTTGTCTTCAGTAATCAGTATCCGCTTGAATCTGTTGTCACGGCGGCGCGCGCGCTGTCTGATGTACCAGATCTGCTAGACTTGGACCTACTTGGACTGGAGGAGATACCACGCTGGACTCGACGTTTCGATGGACTAGAATCTCCTCACTCGGAGCTCACGCTTCAAAGCTTCACCCGTCACCACCTGTCGCCTCGACTCTCCGCGTTTCATTTTGCGAGAGAGAGACTCGTCGATACATGCCAAGAAACATGCCTTGGCCACCAGTGCTGTCGCCACAGGCGGAAACATGGATGAGATGGAACGTGTATATGCATTGACTAGAAGATAAGCTGGATAACACACTCTTTCAGTGTCTACTAACTTGAATAATTGTACGCCATCGCCCATTTGTTCCTACGCTTTCCTCGATCTCCATTGCTCAATGCTCCGTATAGTTTAACCTGATTGTCTGAGACGGTGAGTGACCATTTATACAGAGATATTTCAAGCCTCACTGTCTATTTTCAAACAAGAGTGAAGTACTTGAAATCACTCGTCTTCGTATCAAAATCGGACCAATGCCAAAGTTCTAAATGCATGCTCTTTCCGCAGGCGCGCAGAATCCTTTAATTCAATGGAAACAACTTTGGGGTTGAACGTAGACTTTTCAAGCCCAGGAACTGCCGTCCTAATAACTGGACATATTGACATCCAGTCCAAGCTCGGATAGAAATGCGACATCTTTCAATGAAAACATTCCAGCTTCCTTTACTTTCAGAGTGAGCTTCTGCAGCTGCCTTACCCCCGTCTGACCACTGTTTGCTTCGGCCGAAGGCACCTCGTTCAATGGCGGCTGTCGGGAAAGTATCATTGCATTCAACCTCCGAGGATATTCCGTCATCCCATGGGAGCTCAATATCAATGATAGTGTCGTAAGTTTGGGAAAAAAGAACATCCAAGCGACCATTGAGACAAGTCATACCCTGGAAGAGTATATCCCAGCCGGATGGATAGGAATCGGCAAGAAAGAAAGACTCGACCGCCGGGAAGGCACGTAGCGCTAGAATCAAGTTTTCGAAGTGTTCTCCCGCATCGGTTGCATTGAATACTCTCAACTCTATTGATGAGAGTTTATTAGGGGCGGAGCGAGCTTGAAAGCTTATCAGCCGGGTGGAAAGATCTTGGTAGCTATCCTCTGTGTACCAGGATAAGGCAAGTTCTTTGAGCGAAGGTGCGGTAAGGCAGTCGAATAAATCCCCGCCGCAGCTCTCGCGGTAGCACATGATGGTGAGCGACGTCAAAGTGGGCCAGAAAAGTCGGGGAATCGAATAACCGTGAAGTCAATCGACTCTGAGGGAATAAACCGGAATGTGGTGAGGGCTTCGCATTGCAGGAAGAGATCCAAGTACACCTGTGTGCTGATATCTGTGCCTTCGCCTGACACTGCCAGCGAAGTAAGCTGTCCCATAGGTAATGCAAAGAGTTGAAAGAGGGAAATGGCTTCTGAGGCTTCCGAGATAATAACAGTTTGCAGTTTGGTCGCTCCTACAAATGCCTGGATCGGATGAGGTACGATGTCGGCGAGCCGTTTGGAACGGTTCGTACTTTGATTATCTCATTGCGTTCTTCGAATGACAAGGTCAAGCTTTCCAGGATGGGAAATGACGATGGAGGAAGACTGATGAAGAGGTGAAGTGATGCCGACTGAGACTTTAGGGCGAGAACCTGGATTTTGTGACAAAAGGACAAGCAATGGTTCAAGAATTGGGAGATACCAGATTTAACTCTGTCCGCGAGGATGCGCTCCTCCCAGGTCAAAAATTCCAGGCGTATTTCCAACGGAACACTCTGACTGCGAGCAAGCCAGTCCTTCACCCAGCTAACGTCGTTACCGAGAGCGGCGAGGTGTCTGGGATTATTAACGTTGATGATCAAGTTTGACCAGATCCATGGCGTCCTGTGCGCTACCTGTCTCCAGGCAGTACACACCTTGCTGGTTGTTACCGGTGAGCGAATGCAATTATGATCGAGACCAGGATATAAGCGGGGCTGCCCAGGAAGGTGCCGTGGAAGACACGAAAGTTCAAAGATATATCCCAGAATTTCTAGGGGGATTCGACGAATCGGCGCAAGAATATTCTTAAGCAGTCGGAGCTGGAGAATTTTCGCTTTTTTTCGAGGGACGAGAAGGGAAGCTCCGGATTCATGGGTATCTATTTCCTCCGTTAGGTTTGAGATTTCAGCCTCAAGCTGGATTACTCGAGCCTGAAGGAAATATAACTCGGACGGTTCGAGGGAAAGCTGGGTTTCGAGACGAGATAATGAGAGGTATTGTGCCATTGTAGTAAAACAGGAGGAATAAGTGACCAAAAAGCGAGAGTTGAGTCGGTTCAAAGTACGGTGAGCTGAGAAAGGATTATTGGCTTTGTCAATGAATTAAAACTGGTAAAAAGCATCCTTACGGTCCCTAGGCAACAATAAGAGTCTTTTTGTTGCGAGAGCCAAATCACAGAGAAAAACTGTGACACCCTGGACCGTTCCAAGTACCGACTTTTAGGTGGGTCTTTTCTGGTAAGAACAAATTATCAAAGCAGTCGACGTCGACCTTTGAGCCAAACTGGCGCAAAAACCTTATCTTGACAGCATTGTACTAGATGGGATCAAATCGGTGTGTCGGTGTAATCGGTGCAACTAATTGGACCGACCAAAACCGAAAGTACTGACGAAAAAATGACATCATTGACCATAGTACGGAGACTGCAAGCTCCACAGAGACAAGTAGTGGAATCATTGCATGAGGTGGAATAATTCTACCGTCCGGGTCGGATGTCATCCGACGAGTCCGAATAGTCCCTTCATTCATTCCGGTGAAGCATCACTTCGTGAACAAACCTCCCAGTGGAAGTACAGTTTTTCTTTACTCTCGTGAATTCTAGCTTGCAAAGGGAAAGTTTCAGATAGTGAAGTGACGAGGCATCCGTGACGCTGTGAAGGCAATTTTCGGGAGCGCCGACACCGGAGGAGGACGTGTTGAGGCGTCTCAACATGACAGTCACAGGCCCGGCATTTTTTCAGCTGCCAGATATCGGGCCCGTTTGTGTCGGGTATGCATGCCGGGGGGTGGTATCACCATAGAAGGCGTATGAGACCCTATGTGGCGCCGATGGGACACGGGTGAGGTAGTGACGGAAGTGCCGAGCTGGTAAGACGACAATCCTTCACCAAAACAGAGCATTCAACTTCATTCAATAAATATTGTACAGCTTGAAGTGCATCTAGATTTGGAATAGCCAAACTTGGTATTAGAGATTCAGAAGCAGCGAAAAGGTATAAAAAGAGCTGGAAGCCAAAAATGAGGCCTCAGCAGAACGCCTGCGAGCATTTTACTGAACTGGAAGCCGCGGGAAACGGCTCCAGCTCACTTACGTTTTGCTGATCCGGGGAATTTATATACACTGCAAGCAACAATATCAGTTCACGCATAAGGCTTTTAGCTACAGCCCGAGTAAGTACTAAGTTCAGTATGAGGCCAAAGCGAGTTTACCATAAGCCTATACCATAAGCCTTGTACTTATGATTATGACCATTTTGCCCAACATGCGCACAAGAGATTCAATGTACTACTATCTGCGCTAGAGGATTTTTTGGAGCTTGGGGTTCCGATTTCAGTGAAAGCTCTTGTATAATGAAGCAGATAGTTTCCCGTAGCTGGTACCTATTATACACAATGTACATTGTGAGCCATGAGATATATGTTTCACTCTGCACGAAGTTTCCTCGAGATCAATGCAGATGATCGGAATTGGTTAGTTTTAACTCAGTGTCTATGCGATTGTAAGTTCCTCTCGACCCAACTAGAAGCTTCCCCTAAACTGGCTTCGAGTTATCATAAGCTAGGTCTCTCGCTTGACAGTTTATCCACAACGTGCCATGAGTATCACCGGACACCAGGAGATTCCAGTTTAATCTTTTTCTCAACTCTACTGGTGCCCAAGCAAGCAGCTCTTTGTTGGGCCCGTAAATTCATCCAGCGCTGTGCAGCTAGTCATCAAGGGCGGGATAGCATCGGATCCAGGAGATTTAAGATCAATGAAGCGAAGAGAGCCATCCAGTGCGAGAACGAGGTATCTGCCAGTGGGTGAAATAGTGATATGATACAGTAGTACAGAGTAGTGGAATCATTGCATGAGGTGGATAATTCCACCCACCGTCCGGGTCATCCGACGAGCCCGAATAGTGCCCTTCATTCCATCAGCAACAAATCGCTTCCATTGAAGCATCACTTCGTGAACAAACCTCCCAGTGGAAGTACAATTTTTCTTCACTCTGTTGATCTCTGCTTAGACTATGTAGTTGAGAAGCCGATATTGGTTTCGTTGTACTAAGGTCTCGTAGTTGGACGTGTCAATGGTGCGTCTGGTGATTTATTCAGTCTCGATAGTCTAGTAACTAGATACCGGGCATTTCTTAGCGCAGACGAGTTGATACTATTACTTGCAGTGGCTTATATAGCTAAAAGACCTGTCACGAATACAGTCTCCTACCCATTTCTCCCCTCCAACTATGTTCTCCATGCTAAAGTGTCGACACCTATTCAGGTGCCAGAACTGAATTAAGCAGGTAAAGCAGTCAAATAACGGCTGAAATCTTTGATGGTTACGGAGTCTGGGCTTAGACGCGTCAGTGGTGCGTGCGCTTTTACTCAGTTTGGTCTCGCCATCCTCTCAACCGCCACACGTATGCTTCCTGTTGGTGTATTAATCATACTGGCTTGGGCAGGTCATCCCTGGACGGCTCATAGCCGGCACATCTCTGAAATCATGCGTCAGATAGTTATAACGACCAGGCTGCCTTTGCCCCTGTCAACTTGGTGTCGTCGGCTGCCTACACCTCTGGAGTTCACATCATGGGTTCCTCACCGGGGGCCTTTTGGTCACGATTTAACGTGTCCCTCGGCCATGAAAGGTTCCGAAGTTCTGCCTTCGGAATTTTACTGGGAGAATTCAGAGGGTCTCAAATAGATAGGCCATCATTGGCCGGACGTAGTGGGTAGACACAATCCCATTGGAAGAAATGGAAGAAAGGGGTTGGTCCGGAATCCCGTCTCGCCCATTCACATCTTTGAAACTTCATCGCCGCTGAGCTATAGTAGTGATCTGTGATATGTTTCACCAATGCTACCTGCCTCATCGCTAATAATATCCAACATACAGCCTCAGGATTTTCCAAAAAAAGGCCTAAAGGATTGCGGGGGGGCATAAGTCCGTTGAGAAAGCAGAAATAATTCTCAATGCTGCTTTGAAAGATTAAGTTATTCTGCATTCTTACAAGCTGGATGAAAGTGTCCTCAAGACTCCTCTGCTCTCTCGAACTCTTGAGATAATGACTCATGTGCACATATATACATAGCCGAAGGGCTGAAACCATATACGGTTTGAATGATGTTCCAAGCACTACATGGCATTATCGGGTATAAGAAGGGGATGAAGTTGATTGTCTTCCCCTGCGAACACCAGAGTGCAATGCTGCCAGAACAGCCGCGTAAAGAACGACCTAGCAAAATACCAGTTTGGCGACGTACCACTACTACCAGGTAAGTGTTTTGTGCGGGGCCTCACATATGGAGTTGACATTAGCGATTATTTAGGTCCACTCCTGGTGACTTCAATCGAAGGGACCCCAATGCAAGTGAACTAATGTAAGCCTCAAGACAACATGGGTCAATTCAGATCAAATTTTCATCAGAATTATAGTCTGATTTATGTGTTAATCAGTTTAATGTTCCCAGATGCGAATGGTTTTCATGTTGCTCAGAGTCATTTTTATGCTGCTCAACAGATTCAAGTTGATATACACTCCTCAGTTCCCTTACCTTCCAAATCCGCCACACAACTGGCTAGCCCAGATGATCCGAATTCCGTTTCTTCTGTTCTGCCGGGTTGCAACCTACCAATGTACCGCCTTCAATTATTTCTGCCCAGGCATCTCACCCAGTGCACCAGAGTGTGCCCTATGCTAACCTGCTCCTTATGATAGGGCATGGGATTCCTTTCTGGAGCTCAAGTCCAACTACTAGGGGTGCTCCAGCTCTCTTCCATGAAGAGGGCTTGCTAGTTGGTGATGTCATCACCTTGAACGAAGAAGGTGGTTATGATTACATGTTTAATATTTTCCTTCCCGAAACTAGTGAGCGTAATCGGTTTGCTCCTGAAGGTTTCAAACCTTTCAACCAAGGAATCGAGCCCTCCGATTACGATGGGCCAGGATTGAAACACGGTCAACATATATCTTATACAACAAACCTTTCATCCATTGGTCAAACCTCAGAAAGCCTGTATGTGCATCACCTAGGACATGACGTCAATGCTAGGTTTGCACGCATGTGTAGCGTGAGTTGCGGATACTGATTGGATCACAAATAATTGCGACCATGATGAACCATCTGACTGTGGACTCCTGTTCACAAGCAGGCAACCTGATGGCGCTTTACTCGTTGTCCCTAGAGGCACCACGCTTCAACAGTTAGATCGCCATGTAGAAGATGCTATTGATCCGTATATTCGAGAAAATCTAGAAATGTGGTATCAAAACACTCGACGAGTACTGTCCAAAGTAAACCCACCAGAGCTAGTGGTGATCACTGGCTGTCATAAATGCAGTTGCTGCTTCATGACTGTTTTCACAAATGCAGATACAAGTCAAGTGAACATCACCTTTAGATCCAAGCAATCACCAGATATGAACAATACAACATACAGGTTACAAAGTAGTCTGGCAAATCCAACAAACTTTGCCATAAACTCAGAGCAGCAAAAGAGGGAGACTGTGTTTTTCCGTGGTTATTGGATTAGTAAAAGAACACCACCTCAAGAAAGTATTGGTGCCACAGTTGAAGTAACCAGTGGACAAAGAATAGACACCTCACAGCCTATTGTGATGCCAACAACAGAAATGACATCAGAGCATTTGAAGTGGAGGTTGATACCTCCAAGACAAAAGGTATGACATGTCATTAAGTTTAGCATAGATTGATGCTGAAACCAGATCATGAACAGTTTCCTCATCCATTAAGTAATATTCATCAGCATTTCTACAACAGTGTGGTACCTTGATTTAACTAATAGACCTAGGAGTCATGGTGACTGATTCTCATATAGAACAACATTGAATTTATTATGACACATGATAAACAGTGGGAAAGTCTGCTGGAAAAGGTAAGTAATCATGGATTGTTAAATTTGTAATATTGGTGGTAAATCAAGGGAGCACTCACCTTTCCCTAGTCAGACGCAGAGTTTCCTAATGACAACGAGCTTCTGAATCGCTCTAATGCAAAGTTTCGAGCAGTTCATTCCCGGTCATTATTGACTTTCGAACCTTATACTATGGGGATACCAGAGGATTCCAAAGAAAAATATAATAACACTCTTGGAAGGACACCGAATTTGGAAATAAGTGCCAATGAGGCTCGAAAACTTCCGGAAACTGTTGGGCGCAGGAAACAAGGTCCCGATGCACTTGGAGCACTGGAGAGAGTAGAAAAGTTGGGAGAGGAGGATCTTATGCTCTCCAGGAGAATCAATGGAGAGAGCCACCCTGGTACATTGTCATTAATGCACAGTCTTGCGTGCATGCATCGGGCGCTGGGAAAGCTGCAAAGTGCTGAGAAGTTGGCAGAGGAGTCATTTGTGCTCCACAAAAAATTCATCGGAGAACATCACCCTGATACATTGTCATCCATGCAATTTCTTGCCTGGACATATCAAGCACTTGGAAAGTTTGAAAGTGCTGAGAAGTTGGGGGAGGAGGCGCTTGTGCTTTACAAGAAATTCATTGGAGAGGACCATCCTGACACCTTGTCATCCATGCACAACCTTGCTTGGACATATCAAGAACTTGGAAAGTGGGAAAGTGCCAAGAACATGAGAGAGGAGTTGACTATGGTCCGCAAAACAGTCATTGGGGAGCACCACCCTGATACATTGTCATCTATGCACAGCCTTGCATGGACATATCAAGCCATTGGAAAGTTAGAAGCTGCGGAGAAGCTGGGAGAGGAAGTGGTTGTGCTCCGCCGGAAAGTCATAGGAGAGCACCCAGATACATTGACATCCATGCACTTTCTTGCCTGGACATATCAAGCCCTTGGAAAGTTGGAAAAAGCTGAGAAATTGGAAGAGGAGGTGGTTGTGCTGCAAAAGAAAATTGTTGGGGAGTACCACCCTGATACATTGACTTCTATGCACAACCTTGCCAGTATATATCAGGCACTTAGAAAGTCAGAAAGAGCTGAGGATTTAGGAGAGGAGGTGGTTATGCTTCAAAAGAAAATCATTGGCGAGCACCACCCCAATACATTGCGGTCTATGCATAACCTTGCCATTACATATCACACACTTGGAAAGTTGACAAATGCTGAGAAGTTGGGAGATGAAGTAGTTATACTCCGGAAGAAAGTCATTGGGGAGCACCACCCTGATACATTGTCATCCATGCACAATCTTGCCTGTACATATCAAGCACTGGAGAGGTTAGAAAGTGCCAAGAAGCTAGGAGAGGAGTTGGTTGTACTCCGCAAGCAAGTCAATGGAGAGCACCACCCCAATACATTGTCATCAATGCACAACCTTTCCTGTATACATCGCGCACTGGGACAGTTGGAAAGTGCTGAAAATTTGGGAGAGGAGGTGGTTATGCTCTGAAGGAAAGTCATTGGAGAATATCACTCTGATACCTTGGCTTCGATGAGCTATCTTGCTGATACATATCTTGCTCTCGGAAAGCTGGTGAGTGCTCAGAATTTGGAAGAGGAGATTGTTCAAGTACTGCCAAAGGAAGTCACCGGAGATCACCATCCTATAAACACTATAACCAGGCCCATGTTGTATTTTGCCGATCGGACATGATACAACTCTGACAGTACTTACCAAATCACCAATCATTACTTATCCAGTTACCGAATACCGATGCCTTTTTACACAGTATATAAGGCCTTCTCTGAGGCCAGTACCTATAGTTATCCAGTTCTCTAATCTAGTCTCATCAGGAAAACTGCCTCCAGCAAATATTTGATAATTGTGGCAAAGCTTTTGAAATTCTTCAAAATTCTTCAAAATTATCAAACTTATCAAAGTTACCCTCATTTTGTAGATTTGAAAAATAACAGTCCCCTTGCGGGTTTCAGTAATTTCTCATAGGTTTCCATGCCTTTTGCAAATATTAGTGAACACTGAATACCTTCAGAAATTTTCAAGACTTTCTCAAAGCTTCAACAAACTTTGAACATAATTAATATCATTTTTCAATGGTTATTCTGCATTTACCATACTCATTTCAAGCTTTCATATTATATGGAGGACAGTGTCTTATTAGAGCAGTCATAGGTAGTAAGTCACATAAAAATGAGCGAGCAACAGTACTAAAGACCTAGCATGATAGCATGACACCAATGTATAGCAAAGAACTTGGAATTCTGGCCCCAAGACTTCAGGAAGATGGAAAGTTTCAGATAGTGAAGTGACGAGGTATCCATGAAGCTTTGAAGGCCGGATTTGTGGCAAGGAGTGAGCTGACATGGCATCTAGGAACGTGGACAAAGTGGCGTGAATTTTCGGGAGCGCTGGACCGACACCGGAGGAGGACGTGTTGAGGCGTCTCAACATGACAATCACAGGCCTTGCATTATTCCAGCTGCCAGATGGGCCCATTTGTGCCGGGTATGCATGAAACCGGGGGGTGGTATCACCATAGAAGGCGTCGGCGCCAACTCACCTACGTTTTGCTGATCTGGGGAATTTATATACTGTATAGTTTCGACCAAGTGTTTACTCACGGGTCACTTTGGCCTGAAATGAACTGTTGATGTCACGCACTCACGCGTCACTTTGGCTTGTGAACGCCGTGACTACCAAGGTGAAAAATGCAGTAAAATGGCCCAAAATTTCTCTTGTGCCCAGTCTGGAGCAAATACCAGCTTAAATTAGATGTATTCAGACCTGTCCATAAGTGTTCACAATTCAAAAAAATTCACGCATCGCGTGAACTGTTCACAACCACAGTCACTGGTCACCAGCACATGTGAACACCAAAGATTGTGAACAGTGCCCGTCACGGATCACATACCGTGGACACTTGGTCGAAACTATACAGTACACTGCAAGGAACAATATCAGTTCACGCATGCCAGTGAGGCTTTTAGCTACAGCCCGAGTAAGTTCGGTAAGAGGCCACAGCGAGTATACCATAGGCCTATACCATAAGCCTTGCACTTGGGAGCCATGATTATGACCATTTTTCCCAACATGCGCACAAGAGATTGTACTATCTGCGCTAGAGGATTTTTTGGAGGCTGGGGTTCTTTCATTGAAAACTCTTGTATAATAAAGCAGATAGTTTCCAGGCTGTAGCTGGTACCTATTATACACAAAGTACATTGTGAACCATGAGATATATGTTTAAGTCTGCACGAAGTTTCCTCGAGATCGATGCAGATGATCGGAATTGGTTATCATAAGAGACCCAATGTGCCTATGTTACAAGCCAGCTTGGCAGGCCAACTCACCTAATTACTTCAGGTAGTTTTAATTCAGTGTCTATGCGATTGTGAGTTCCTGTTGACGCCTACTAGAAGCTTCCCCTAAACTGGCTTCGAGTTATCATAAGCTAGGTCTTTTGCTTGACACTTTATCCACAACGTGCCATGAGTATCACCGGACACCAGGGGATTCCAGTTTAATCTTTCTCTCAACTCTACTGGTGCCCAAGCAAGCAGCTCTTTGTTGGGCCCGTAAGTCCATCCAGAGTTGTGTCCCCTCCCCCAGAGTGAGTGCTGTCCTTCAAAGGGCGCTGATACCCGCCATACGTGCACAGTTCCATCGCTATCTGCCACTGCAATCATTGTTTCGTCACTTGAGAATGACATTGCTTGACAGCTAGTCATCAAGGGCGGGATAGCATCGGATTCAGGAGATTCAAGATCAATGAAGCGAAGAGAGCCATCCAGTGCGAGAACGAGGTATCTGCCAGTGGGTGAAATAGTGATATGATAACGAAGCTGTTTTTCAGGCATCTGTTCCCAAACTGCCTTCACTGTCTGTACTGATTGTTTATCCAGATCGACTCGGATGATCCTTTCCAGAGCACGCTCTGTGTTACCAGGTTCTGAGCTACATCCAACGAATAAATGTCTTTCATTGGGCGAGAATGCAAATGATTTGATGGATGTGACCTGGATATGTGAAGAATGTGTATTAGATACAAACACTTCATCTCCAGTGATGGCATTCCAAATCCAAATTGATCCTCTGCTGGTGCCATATGCGAGGAACTTTCCTTGTGGAGAAAATTCCAGACAAGTGAAATTCTCCATTCTCAGATCCCCAAGAGCTGATGATTTGGTGTCGACTGTCCGAAGCTGGACTTTCAAAGGCCCCAAATCTAGGTTCCCCGACTTTGTGTCATATATGAACACTGAATCTGTGTCAGTATCAGTGTATCTGACAAGAGCCGATCGTTGACCATCGTGTTGCAATGCCACTCCGCTAGCAGGCTCCATCTCGCCATCATCAAGGTTATGCATATTTAGGACATTGCCTGTCTCCATATCAAGTACCTGAACCTTTGCTGTGGTAGAAAAAGCAGTGATAGTTTTTCCTGTGGGAGAGAATGCAGCGAGAGGACGTTGGCCACCAGATAATGTGTAGTCCAACTCAAGGAGTGTCCTCAATCTGCTGGCTTTGTCTGTCAGGAGGTCCCAGAAGTAATATCGACTCGTATTGTCCATGCATGCCACAAGAATACTGTTGCATTGTGGAGAAAAAGCGACTGAATCAACTGCCCAACTTTCAACATCTTTAGATCGCTTGAGGTGCTGCCCTATTTGAGATGTTGAGATCCTGCAGGTTCGGTGAGCAATGAAGATGTACTAGTACTACTAAGACTAGAAAACTTACAAAGGGAATGTAAATCTTGGTTGAAAGGACTGCAGAATTTTTGAAGGGGAAAAGCGGACAGCAGATACATAGATATGAGGTGCAGAGAGTGTGATAGCAGGTTCAAAGATCTGGACAAAGGATAATGCCTTTCCAGCAATGTCCTGTCACATACAGGAAAATTTAATAGGTAGTTGCACAGCTGCTCTGTAAAATCACATACCGCACACCCCCATGATTGCAGAGCTTGGAGCCCATCAATGGCAACTTCCACACAGCCAAGAATACTCAGGACCTCCAACCAGAAGAAGAATCGGGTTCGAAGAAGCGTCTCGGCTTCAGGCCCGAGTCCTTCGTGAGGTGTCCTGACAAGATGCTTTATCCAAAACCGAGAGGCATAAGAAAGTTCGGAAGTTATATATTTTGCTAAGCGATCCGGAAGGTCATTGACGTCGGTATTGGAAAGGTAAGAGGTCGCTAGGTGGCAAATATTAAAGCAAAGCTGGTGGTTTAGTACTCGAAGACAAGCTTTGGCAAGGCTGAAATGGTGGCCCGAGGCATCAACAGAGAATTTCCCGCTACGTGCAGGATCTCGGAGAAAATCATAGAAGGATGAATGAAAGGGAGTAATGGCTGCATATAAGTAGATCGTGTTTTGTAGAAGACTATCTAAAGCACCAAGGATGGCACATTCTTCAGGGTTATCAGATAGCTGTTTCAGCTCTAATAGGGACAATGGAACGTAGGCCGCTAGGAGATGGCCCATTACAGACTTGAACTGACCCATAAACAAAGGGCCTTGGGCGGCTGAGATTGCATCCAGTTCCTGCATGTAAAAGACATCATCTGATTGCACAGGAGCCCGAGAATTTGGAGGATGTGGAATGAGAGCCTGGTACCTCTCGAACGGGGATGACTTCAGTGCGGCATCGGAGACGATCCCGCATATGACATCGCAAGTATTTATCATCCACTGGAAAGATCCTCGAGATTGTTCAACCAGTCGGGATATGGCAGTATCATCAAACTGCTTCAATTGCTCTTTAGGAAGACCATCCCGGAGCCGAGACCTTAGAACCTGTGAAAGGTCATACTTAGTTGACCATCCCATATGCTCCATCTGATAGATTTGTGCTATCCCCTCAAAATACTGTAGCATACGAGACCCTGTTCTTGCGGTAATGAAGATTCGAAAGTTCGGGGGAAGGTCCTGTGCACGCTGAGCTAGCACAGAGAGAAATTGGTTCAACATCTGGGAGTTGGGGCATTCGTCTAATGCATCGATGACAACGACAATGGGTCCAGATACTGCACTGAGGGAATTCGAAGGAGCTAGGATAAAGTTTTCGAACTGATCTACGGGATCAACACCCTTTCGCAAGGCTTTGTTGGGCTCAATGACACTCCATAGTCTCTGTCGATATTTGGGATCGAGGTCGGCCAAATCACGGGCGATGGTCGGGAATATAAGAGACGGCAGTCTGTCTAACTTGTCAGGAAGATTAGTGAAAATTGATGACCCAAGCCGACCAAGGGAATCATAATGACGCGCAACTGAATGTGCGATAGCTGACTTTCCTGTGCCCGCTGCGCCTGTTAGCAGGAAAATCCGTTTTCCGTCTGGGGGCGGGGCATCAATCCAATTGACAATCTTGCTCAGAATCGTTTCACGCGTCCCAGGTAAGCACCGCTTGCTTCTTTGGAATCGAGCACCATCAGCGTAAGGAAGGTCGCCTAGATCCACTTTGGTTTCTAAGGCAAGGATAAGAGGCTCGGAAGCTATGTAACCTGGTATAAGACGTACCTATTCTCTCGACGACGTCAAGAATGCGCAGAACAGTGATTTCAGTGTTGATGGTGGCATGGTCCAGTAGAGCCGCTTTGAGTTCACTGAACCTTTTTCCATAGTCGACTATAGCTGCGTCAGTAGAAGCTACAGAGTGCTTCATGGTCCGAACAACTTAGAGCACCTCAGTGTCACATTCGAAGCAAGCGGGGAGACTGAAACATACGAAAACTATCACTGCAGTATGCAGAAACGAAGTATCCACATTCTGTTGTTTGTTGTGCAATACAGATCATCACCTTATGCTGTGATTCTATTTGGCGAAGTGGTTCAGCTTCCATGACGAAACTGTATATATCATCCATAATATCAATGAGGGCAAGGATGTTGGCGTCACGTTGCATTTGAGCAAGGACGACCTAAGGAACGCTAAGTCTCGGTTATGCGTGAATGTGACCTCGACACCGACTTTGTATGCCAAGGAAACTATGCTGTATGCAGCCTCTGCATACGGATGGACCTGAAGGAAAATCATCATTTTGACAACTGATTTTCTTGGGATATATGTTAGAAGAACTCACTTCGGCCACAGAATCAGCTAGATTTGAAAACAATTGCAACTTCTCAAGTAAAGGAACAAACGTCTCTACTACATTATCAATACTGGGGTAGGCACCATCTGCTGTTTGAATTGTTGAGACCGCTTTGCTATCAGCTGATGATATAGAGCGCTGAAGTCGAGATGCCCGGATTTTTGCTCGTTGAACCATCGCAGCCATAGCTACAGATTCCTCACTGGTTTCGACATCGACCTTGAACTCGATACGGGCTGGTTTTGTAGATGTACTACGCAGAGGTTGAATAGTATCTGAAAAGCCGACAGTGAGAACAACCGTAGAATCGCAGGCAAGACCTGAACTACTTTGGTTTCGATTCAAGCTCTTCAGTAACAGATTCTCTACTCCTTCTTCATAGGTTCCAACTCGTTCATCTTTATGGAATTTTCGCCGCTTGAAAACCTCGATCATGAATTTGGAAGAATCATGAATGTTACTATATAATCATCATCGTTCGAGATCGAATGAAGTTTTCTAGTGCTGACCTAAATTTCAGCTGCTCGTTCCATCCTTCGGACACAATTGTGCTCGCAGTTGTTTGCGTTGTACCATCGACGGTGACTTTCGCGAAGTATTTTCGTGAATCTGACTGATCCTTTTCGATAGATGGAAAATGAAGCCGGATAACTTGGAGAAAATATTCTAAGTGAGTTGCAGTCCATGTAATATGCTACTCACGAGTGATATGCACAGATCCCATCTCGAAGAGCAACAAAAAGAGTGCAAGAGAATCAAGCGCCGAAAGGTGCCTGGGCGGCCGGCACAAGCACCCTGCTTTTCAATTACACCAGCTAACAGGTCTCGACTGCGACACTCATTTTATCTTCCGATTGCGAAGCAATGCTGGGCACGTAGTTTCGCGCGCCACAACTCTCGAGAGTGAAGAAAATCATTTGCTCATGGGAACTAGGCGCGGGCACGAAGACTGTTCTTTTGTCTGCAATGTCAAGATGTTCTTACGCTCTATTTTCAAGCTCAAGAGGCTCTAATCAAAAGCTACGCATATGGCAAGTAATGAATGCTTTTCTTCAAAACCAGCCCTTTTGAGCTACTAAGCAATCCTCCGCTATCCTATCTGTGTCCTCACGCTCATCTGGACCCCTCGACCTTCATTATCACCAACAACAAACTTGACACTTCAACTCTTCTCAAGGCTCTTAATTGTTCTATGTGGTCTTTGTTCAAATTTTAGAGTCGCGTTGAGAATACTTCTGCAAGGTGGCAAGACAGGTGAAGGAAGGACCAAATTGAGATATTGGATCCCAACGTGCTCAAAGCTGAGAAGCATAACAAGCTTGACGCGAGCTAGCGCCTTCCTCGAAGACAAATGAAGACCGCGCGCCGGAGAAGCGTTGCGGTATGTCTCCCATCCTCTCATCGTCCCAGAGAACGAATGAGCCCATAAGGGTAATCACATAGCAACAAGCGTACATGTTGTGCTGAGCCGAGAGTTTGAGGAGGATGGAAGTCGAGGTGTTAGAAGGAAGGTGACAGGTGACGTACTTCGACAAGAGAAGCAGTCATAAGAATCCCGATACCGAGAGGCTGGTTGGCGAGCTGGAAATACAATACCGTAGGACATAAAACTCGGAGGACGCAGTAAGCGGTGCTCGTGCGCATTATCGTTGTCCCGTACGCCCATTGAACGCTGGATATTCGCCTTGCCCAATTCAACTGAGAGATACCGCAGGCTAAAAAACACTGCGGTCCATCTTCTCATCTGGCCTCTGAATCCTCCTCTACCAACCGTATCCCAAACCATCCCTAAAGCCAATGTCCATATCTTCGAATCGACCGGTAGATCCGAGGAAGATAGATGGTTGGAAAGATCCTGAAGCATGGGGGTGATAGTTGAGAGAAGAAGCTTTAAAATTTAAGCGCTCCGTGCGCGGTGTAAAAGCAACAGTCGCGCCCTATAGCGGTACCATGGCGTCGTTCTTGGGCGAGGTAGAATATTTCCAATCCACTGTGAACTCCAAAGGGCGAGCTCCAGAACCGCACTGGAGAGTCGTTACGGTGTGTCTCGGGACTTCCAGTCGTCCCGCAAGTCCTTCGTCTTTTCGTTGAACGTGCGCGCGAGTCCCAGGATGAGGAATGATTAATAGCCGTTGACCTGGATTCGGAGCAATGCCATCCAGGAAGAGCTACCAAGTGCTAAATAAGCACCTTAGCGCAGTGTTTCCGATAGCTCGAATGTCGAGGGGAGTGGCCAAGTACTAGCAAAGCACCTTGGCGTCTTGTTTCGACCTTGTGAGTGATTCTTAGGGAATACTCTGGCAGTGCTCGTCTTGGGCTGGTTTCAACCAGATCCGACCCAGTACCCTCGTCCTTCTGCTCGAATCAACCAGCTATGCCCAGACCTACACTACTTCCAGGTTGACCTACTGACCCGAGGTGACTAAGCGAGTACGGTGGCGGTGAATGGTAGTGTATGCAGATGGGCGTCGAGAGAAGAAGAGAGAGTCAATGTTGAGTGAAGGCGGTGAACATTAGGGAAGAGAAACCTAAAATTTAAGCGCTCCGTAAGCGTTTTAAAGTTAAAAACCGATCCGCATCGTGGCGTTGTTCGACTCATGGAATTAGTAGCCATTGAGATCCGAGGATGTCAGAGATGGAGGACTGAGAAGGATGAATGAGTGGGTGGGTGAGAGTCCATCTGGGACTTACTAGCTTACTAGCTTAAGCTATAACACGGGCAGCCAAGTGCTACATGAGCACCTTGGCGCACTATTTGTGATAGCTCCGACGATAAAGTCCGTAGCGAAGTGCTAGTAAAGCGCCCTAGCAGTGGCACAATCTTTCAACCTCGTGTACAATTCCTCCCGAATGACCATACTACGTAGCAACGTATCGTCTTGACCCAACGCCCTCGTTCTTCTGCCAAGTCATGCGGTTACACTTCAAACAGCCAACTTCAGAGAGAGCCCGGGTCCTGGAGAGGATAACGTTTGACAAAGGTCTAATGAAGGCGGGTGAACGTTGTCAAAAGAAAAGATTTAATATTAGGCGCTCGTCAAGCGCTGTAAAGTCGTTTGCTGACTTTCGAATGAAAAGCACTCAAAGTGTTGTTACATGAAGCCTGCAAGCATGGTTAGACTGCTGAAAAGCGAGTAGGCCGGAAGCAGAAGTGAGGGAGAAGACATGGGCATTAAATGAAAGACGTTGCCCACCATCCCCGACAAGCCCGAATAGTCCCCTTCATTTCCATCAAGTGAAGCATCACCTCACCTAGCGGCAGGTCCCAGTGGAAGTACAATTCTTCTTCGCTAGGCTCGTGAATTCTGGCTCGCGAGACTCATCCTTCTGCGGTTCACACCTCAGGGCGAGTCTGGACTGGTACACTCTGACCATCGATTTTCGACAGAAGGTCCGCATCAATTAGCCCGCAGATGGTGTTGGACAGGTGAGTCGACCTTTTGGATCTTCGCGGAGGTAGTCCAAGTCTGGCAGCGTTGGTTTCCCCAGGAAGTTTTCGTAGGGGACAAGGCAAATCCCAGAGACAACCTGAGTTGTGAAGAAGGCAAGAAGAAGGCTGGTCTGGCCAAGGGCCAGGGGAAAGCTCAAGTCTCAAGAACACATTTCAAGTACTTGAGGGCCAGAATGGCCCGCTCCGGGCGAGCCAGCATAATACCAGCCTCCCTAAAGAGTACAGAGACAATACTAAATAGAGCATCGGGAGAAGGCCAGCATCCGGCGCAGGCAATGTAATACCTGCACATCCTACAATAAGTGGATTCCAGTGCGTTCTCACAAGCCGAGATAAGGTGGGGATCGACCAGATGTTTTGCTGATCCGGGGAGTTTATATAGACTGCCAGCAACAATATCAGTTCACGCATGAGGCTTTAGCTGCAGCCCAAGTAAGTTGTACAGTCCTCAGGCTGCAGTCCTGCCATAACTTTTACTTGAAGAGGCCACGGGGGTATACCATAAGTCTTGTACTTGTGAGCCATCATTAGTATGACTAATTTGCCCAACGCACACACAAGAGATTGTACTATTTGTGCAAGAGGACCGTTTGGAGCTCAGGGCTCCAGAGTCTCTGGAAAGCTCTTGTGACATGTGTATTGAAGCAGATAGTTTCCTGTAGCTGGGACCTATTGTACACAAAGTACAGCACAAAGTACACTGTAATCTACATCCAAGTCTGCACGTTCCTCTCGATCAATGCAGATGATCGGAATTGGTTATCATAAGAGAATCGGGACCCATGTGCCTATGTCACAAGCCATCTTGGCATGCAACCCACCTACTTGAGTAGCTAATACATCCAGTCAATTCAATGTCTACGCGATTGTAAGTTTCAAGTAAGTTTCTCCCGATCCCTACTAGAAGATTCCCCTAAAGTTAACTGGCTTCGAGTTATCGTAAATTAGGTCTTTCGCATGACAGTTTGTCCACAATGTGCCATGAGTATCACCGGACACCAGTGGATTCCAGTTTAATCTTTCTCTCAACTCTACTGGTGCCCAAGCAAGCAACTCTTTGTTGGGCCCATAAATCCATCCAGAGCTGTGTCCCCTCCCCCAGAGTGAGTGCTTCCCCACAAAGGGCGCTGATACCTGCCATACGTGCACAGTTCCATCGCTATCTGCAACTGCAATCATTGTTTCGTCATTTGAGAATGACATTGCTTGACAGCTAGTCATCAAGGGCGGGATATAATCGGATTCGGGAGATTCAAGATCAATGAAGCGAAGAGAGTTGTCCAGAGCGAGAACGAGGTATCTGCCAGTGGGTGAAATAGTGAATTGATAATGAGGCTTTTCAGGCATCTGTTCCCAAACTACTTTCACTGTCTGCACTGATTGTTTATCCAGATCGACTCGGATGATGCTTTCAAAAGCCCCGTTTGTTGTGCTGCGACATCCAATAAATAAATGTCTCTCATCGGGCGAGAACGCAAATGATTTGATGGATGTGACCTGGATAAGTGATAGGTATGCATTGCGATATACAAACACTTCATCTCCAGTGGCCCTGGCATCCCGAATCCAAATTGATCCCTCGTCGGTACCGAATACAAGAAAAGTTCCTTGTGAAGAGAATATCATAGAGGTCAATTTCTCCATTATCTGGTACTTATGAGGTAATAAGTTTGCCAAAATCTTGGTATCCAAAGGCCCCAAATCCAGGTCTCCTGACTTTGTGTCATATATAGACACTGAATAGGGGCTGGGCCTGTCGGCACTGTGATTGTATTTGACAAGAGCCAACCGTTGACCATCTGGTTGCAATGCTCCTCTACTAACACTAACAGGATACCTCTTGCCATCATCGCAATCATGTCTACTCTGGACCTTGCCTGTCCCCACATCAAGTATTTGAACTTGTGCTGTTGGAAGAACAACGATAATAGTTTTTCCATTGTGGGAGAACACAGCACTGGCAGGAACTCGGTCACGATAGTGTGTGTAATCCCAGTTAATGAGTTTGCTGATTTTGTTAGTCAGGAGATCCCAGACATAATATTGACAGGTGTGCCTCTTCCGCAGGTCCTTGCCTGCCACAACAATACTGTTGCGTTCTGGAGAAAAAGCAACGGAGTTAATCTCCCAACTTTCAACATGATTAAATAGGTGCTGCACTGTTTGCGTTGTTGAGATCCTACCGATTCAGTGAGCCATGAATGATGAAGATGTACCAACATTGAAAAACTCACGAAGGGAATGTAAACCTTGGCTGAAAGAGCTCCAGATTTTGTGCAGGGGAAAAGCGAACGGCAGATACATAGATATGAGGTGCAGAGAGTGTGATAGCAGGTTCAAAGATCTGGACAAAGGATAATGCTTTTCCAGCAATGTTCTGTCACATAGGAAAATTAAATTAATAGGTAATCACTCTAGCCTTCAAAGAATTACATACCACACACCCCCAAGATCGCAGGTCTTGAAGCCCATTGATGGCAATTTTCACACAACCAAGAATACTAAGGACTTCCAACCAGAAGAAAAATCGGGTTTGAAGAAACCTCTCAGCTTCAGGCCCGAATGTTTCATGAGACGTCCTCACTATATGTTTAATCCAGAACCGAGACGCATATGAAAGCTCGGGTGTTATATATTTGGCTATTCGATCAGGAAGGTCATTGACGTCGGTATTTGGAAGGTAAGAGGTCGCTAAGTGGCAAATATTAAAGCAAAGTTGACCCTTTAATACTCGTAGACAAGCTTTGGCAAGGCTAAGGGAGCCCGAGGTATCAACAGAGAATTTCCCGCTACGCACAGGATTTCGGAGAAAATCGTAGAAGGATGAATGAAAGGGAGTAATGGCTGTGTATAAGTAGATCGTGTTTTGTAGAAGGCCACCTAAAGCACCAAGTATGGCACATTTCTGAGGGTTATCAGATAGCTGTTTCAGCTCTGATATGGACAATGGAACATAGGCTGCTAGGAGATGGCCCATGACAGCCTTGAATTGACCCATAAATGAAGGGCCTTGGGCAGCTGCGATCGTATCCAGTTCCTGCTTGTACAAAATATCATCTGGCTGTACTGGGTCCCGAGAATTTAGAGGATGTGGAATGAGAGCCTGATACCTCTCGATCGGGGATAACTTCAGTGCGGCATCGGAGTCGATCCCGCATATGACATTGCAAGCATATATCTGGAAAGATCCACGAGATTGTTCAACCAGTTGGGACACAACACTATCATCAAACTGCTTCAACTGCTCTTTAGTAAGACGATCCCGAAGCCGAGACTTTGAAACCTGGGAAAGGTCGTACTTGGCAGACCACCGGTCCCCATATGCTCTATCTGATAGATCTGTGCTATCTCCTCATTGAAATACTGTAGCACGCGAGACTCTGTTCTCGCAGTGATGAAGATTCGAAAGTTTGGGGGAAAGTCATGCGCACGCCGAGCTAGTACAGAGAGAAATTGGTTCAACATCTGGGAGCTTGAGCAATTGTCCAATGAATCAATGACAATGACAATGGGTCCAGCTATTGCATTGAGGGAGTTCCACGGAGCTAGGATAAATTTTTCGAGCTGATCTACGGGGTCAAGACCCTTTCGCAAGGCTTTGTTGGGCTCAATGACACTCCATAGTCTTTGTCGATATTTGGGATCGAGGTCGGCCAAATCACGGGCGATGGTCGGGAATATGAGAGACGGCAGTCTGTCTAACTTGTCCGGAAGATCAGCGAAAACCGATGACCCAAGGCGACCAAGGGAATCATAATGATGAGCAACTGAATGTGCGATAGCAGACTTTCCTGTGCCCGCTGCGCCAGTTAGCAGGAAAACGCGTTTTTGGTCTGGCGGTGGGGCATCAATCCAATTGATAATCTTGCTCAAAATTGTTTCACGCGTCCCAGGCAAGCATCGCTTGCTTTGCTGAAATCGAGCGCCATCAGCATAAGGAAGGTCGCCTAGATCCACTTTAGTTTCTATAGTAAGTCAAATAAGAGACCCGGAAGCTATGTAACCTGGTATAAGATGTACCTATTCTCTCGACGACGTCAAGAATGCGCAGAACAGTGATTTCGGTGTTGATGGTGGCATGGTCCAGTAGAGCCGCTTTGAGTTCACTGAACCTTTTTCCATAGTCGACAATAGCTGCGTCAGTAGAAGCCACAGAGTGCTTCATGGTCCGAACAACTAGGAGTGCTTCAGTGTCACATTCGAAGCAAGCGGGGAGATTGGAATGTACAAAAACTATCACTGCAGTACGCAGAAACGAAGTATCCACATTCTGTTGTTTGTTGGGCGATACAGATCATCACTTTTTGCTGTGATTCTATTTGACGAAGTGGTTCAGCTTCCTTGACGAAACTGTATATATCATCCATAACATCAATGAGGGCGAGAATGTTGGCGTCACGTTGCATTTGAGCAAGGACGACCTAAAGAGTGCTAAGTCTCAGTTATGCATGAATGTGGCCTTGACACTGACTTTGTATGCCAAGGAAACTATGCTGTATGCGGCATCTGCATACGGATGGACCTGGAGGGAAAACCATCATTTTGACACCTGATTTTTGTGAAATATATGTTAGAAGAACTCACTTCGGCAACAGAATCAGCTAGGTTTGAAAACAGTTGCAGCTTCTGAAGCAAAGGAACAAACGACTCTACTACATTATCAATACTGGGGGAGGCACCATCTGCTGTTTGAATTATTGAATTTGCTTTGCTATTAGCTGACGACATAGAGCGCTGAAGTCGAAATGCCCGCATTTTGGCTCGTTGAACCATTGCAGCAATAGCTACAGACTCTTCACTGGTTTCCACAACGACATTGAACTCGATACGAGCCAGGTTTGTGGATGTACCACGCAGAGGTTGAATGATACCTGAAAAGTTGACAGTGAGAAGAATAGTATCGCAGGCAAGACTTCAATCACTTTGGCTTCGATTCAAGCTCTTCAGAAACAGGTTCTCTAATCCTTCTTCATAGGTTCCAACAAGCTCATCTTGACGGAATTTTCGCCACTTGAAAATCTCGATCATGAATTTGGAAGGATCATGAATGTTACTATATGATCATCATCGTTCGAGTTCGAATGAAGTTGTCTAGTGCTGACCTAAATTTCAGTTGCTCGTTCCATCCTTCGGACACAATTGTGCTCGCAGTTGCTTGCGTTGTACCATCGACGGTGACTTTCGCGAAGTATTTTCGTGAATTCGCCAGTAGTGTTGTGCCGGCTGGGGCCCGGCTCAGAAGCCCCGGCTACGGCTCAAAAGCCCCGGCCAAGGCTCGTCAAAAATCTGAGCCGGGCCCTAGCCCCACGAAGGGCCGGCTCAAAGCCGGCTCAGGCTCAGGCCGGGGCCCAAGCGCTAAAGAGACATGTCTTGAGGCGCTAAGCTCCCTGTCCTCGGTGGACTCTACACCATGATACTTTTGGCTTTCTGGTTGCTTTCTGAGTGTGTGCAGGTTATACATGCTGCTTTTTGAGATGATTTGGATCTGTAAGGCCAATGCAATACATTCATCAGATAGGTGGAACAAATTGTTTGACACTAATGGAGCCTTTTTTCAGCCTGGTTAATATCTCTGGAAACCATGAGTGTAAAATTGGGCATAAGTGATGATACATGTAGTGTAATTTTTGGCGTGCTGCTCTATGCTTCATTAAGCGCTGAGCTCCGGCTCAGGCCCCGGCCCAGGGCTTTGAGAATTCTGAGCCGGGCCTTGAGCCCCCCTGAGCCCTATGACGGCTGGGCCGGGCTAGGCTCAAAGACGGCCGGCTTTGGGGCTCAACGGCCCTGAGCCGTAGCCGGCACATCACTATTCGCCAGATCCTTTTCGATAGATGGCAAATGAAGCCGGATAACTTGTAGAAGATGTTCTGAGTGAGTTGTAGCCCATGCAATATGTTACTAGTTACTCACGAGTGATATGCACGGATCCCATCTCGAAGAGCAACAAAAGAGCAGTGTACAAGAATCAAGCGCCGAAAGTTGCGCTATGCCTGGGCGGCCGGCACAAGAACAACATTGACAGGTGTCCACTGCGACACTCATCTTCCGATTGCTATGAAGCAATGCTAGGCATGTAGTCTTACACGCCAGAATCTCGAGAGCGGGGGAAATTGTTTGCTCATGGGAACTAGGCGCTAGGCATGAAGTCTTTCGAAATGTTTGCGGGTTATTCACGCCAGTATCATGCATCTGTTCTGACATCTTTCGTCTGCAATGTCAAGATGCCGATTATTCTGCATGTTCTTGCGCTGTGTTCATGCATTTTGGAGGCTCTAATCAAAATTTACGCAGATGGCGAAAGAGAATCATAAAGTGGTGCGTCTTTCATTTTTCTTTTCTTCATTCCCCTTGTAATGAATGCTTTTCTTTAAAACCAGCCCTTTTGTGCTATTCAGCAATCCTCCGCTACCCTCTCTGTGTCCTTGAGCTCACTTGGGCTCCTCAACCTTCTTTATCACCAACAAGTCCGATTGCTTTGGTCGTTCAATTCTTGGCAAAACCTGACACTCCAACTCTCTCAAGGTCTCTTAAGTCTATGCGGTCCTTGTTCGACTTTCAGAATCGCGCTGAGAATACTTCTGGCGAATTGTCGTGGGCGAAGAATATCCCATCCTGGCCAACACGGTGCTTTCAGCCTCGGTATATCACTTAAAAGAAGGGTCGGGTCGTGAAAGGGATCCAAGTTGTGAACAGTAAGAGAATAGAGTGGCCTGTAGATTCGACGCTGATTTGCTACGCAATTGAACGGTGATGATCGGAGTTCAAGTCACTAGCTTTGGCTCACACAAAGTCAGATTCCGGTATCCCCGCCCTTGACTACTTTCACTGTGTCTGGCCTAGTTGCATAGCCCCCAATTTTAGACTCTAAAGTATCTGCTGTGTTCTCCATTTCCATGTCTAGAAATCCAATCTCCGTTTCAGGTACCTGTTGTGGCACAATCTCGCATGGGTTCTCTGGAGAAGCGGCGAAAACGACGCCCGAACGACGCCTAGTCTCGTTGATTAGTAACAAAGGCTCATGGAACTTAGTATATGACCCTAACCTTTGTCAGAACTCTGGACGTACCAATGTATCACTACTGACATTGAATCAACGTCCTCTCAGACACCATTTCTTCTGCATAATGCATCAACGGGCTACAGCTTGTCCCTCCTGATCTTCTTAGTATTGAGTTCCAATAACCTCTCCTCTTTCCAACGCTGTAAGTATTATCGGCTTTGGATTCCCGACTCCATCGCTTAACAGAGCTTTATTTCTGGTAATCTTTAGCTCCCGACGGCAGGGACTGCCTCTCCGATTTCAATCTGCAATTAGCTTCAAAAACTTTCGGGCAGATGGAGCGCTGTGGATACTTACGGCGCGCATGTAAAGTGCCACGTGTATGACATTAAAGAGGGGGGATTCCAGAGCATTCCCTTCCTTCTTCCATGCCGTGTGATATCTCCTTCCTTCCTTCCTTCGGATATGAATATGACTTTTTCCTTCCCATAATCGGTCCTGCCAGATCCCCTGTCTGCCGGGCAGAACCCGAATACAAACATGAAACGGCAATACACCTGCGATTTCGGTCCTGGAGGGCTTCAGTCGCCGTTATTCATTTGCTCTGCCTATAAAAGCTCAGCCAACTTTCGTAGTCGCAGCAGCTCTTATCTCGCGCACACCAAAATGCAGTTCTTCACCTCGTTAATCTCGCTTTTGGCCATTGCCACTACATCTGTGCTTGCTCAGAGCGCTCGGATTGGAGCTCCTTCAAACGCAACAGAGGTCGCTGCTGGATCGAGCTTTGTCATGATGGTTGAACGTCCGGTTAGTGTGACTTCCTATCTTCGTTCTGTATCAGAATTTTGAACTGTAGCGCAGGACACCCTCACAGGCTCCCAAGAGATAGCTTTGATTATTGGTCTAGCTAGCTGTACCAATTGCCCGGGTCCCTCGAAGAGCTTG
The DNA here is from genome assembly GCA_015501585.1 of Rhodocollybia butyracea. Classification (NCBI taxonomy): domain Eukaryota; kingdom Fungi; phylum Basidiomycota; class Agaricomycetes; order Agaricales; family Omphalotaceae; genus Rhodocollybia; species Rhodocollybia butyracea. Next base: position 38,656 of record JADNRY010000352.1, read on the forward strand.
GAACTATTGTGCGTCATTTTTGTGTACTTTTTCTAGACTCCTCTTGACATTTTGCTGCAGCTGTACAACGGTGGATTCGATCCTGAAGTTCACCTCGGAGCCTGGAACCGGCAGTCTTCCGCCCCACCAGAACTTTACCCTCACTGTCCCATCGACGTTCCCTCAGGGCCCGGCCCAGCTGGGAGTTGCTCACTTTGCTTTGGTCGGGGTAAGTTGACATGACCCGGGTATACCATAAGCAGGAATCGCTGACCTTTGAAATTTCAGGCTTCCCCGCAACCCTTTCTCGAGACTTTCAGCACGACCCTTATCATTACTTAGATAGCTTTTGTTGATCTAAGGAACATTATCTATCATTGAACTTTATAATTGCCATGAGGAATGAAACATACGGTGGTCCTGATAGGTCGAACTTACTGGATGATTACATAGTAGAGACGTGTGTTGGCACCAACACAGCAGCAGTACCGAGAGTTAGTATCACCTGATCCAGCGAGCATCGTACATGATGAAGTATTATTCTCCAGAAGCAACCATGTCAGAACGCGCCTGGCGCGAAGTACTTATGTATTGTTGTCAAAGTTTCTTGATGTATTGGGCCGGGAATCGAGTAGATGACGAGGAATTAGATACGCGTGTACGCGTGCCACAGCCAACCCCAGAAAAAGTTTCCTGAAATTTCCCAATGCTTCGTCCTTCGTACCAACATATGACTGCAGCTTGGCCCTTCGGGTGGAAGAAGCGGTCGGAGCATGACTTTCATCGACTTGCCAATTCCCCACCAATATTCCCCACCTATTCGTCCATTGGACTGACGGTGGGACAGGTAAAACGCGTCGCGTCTACCTGTCCACTTGGCTCATGTTTTTCTCGTAGTACATAGTGTAGCTTAACCGAATACTACCGCCTTTACTGCCTGCTAGCGAGCTTGGGCCTACCCGCGGGGCCTGGCCCTCTCCAACGGCTCGTAGTAGATCAATTTACACTCCCACAGAGACGAGCTCGTCGGTCCGTTGGTGCGCAACTAAATTGCGATGTTGAAGCTGGAAACCTCTCCTGTCCTCGCCGATGGATAGTTGCGGTTTGCCCGCGCTGTGCTGTAACTATGCCAGGTAAAAGCCTTAGAATCGTGCACTTGAAGGTACTTATCTCCAATTCTTTCAGACTAATCCTTTTTAAAATATTTCAAGTTATTCGTATGATACTATTGCACGTACAAACACATGTACAAGCCGGGTGGTGTGAGAGTGCATGCGGCGGCCTGTATATCTACTTGTAGAAACAGAAAATAAAGGACCCTGCTTTTTCAAGAAATACGATTCCGTTAGTGAAGATGGATCGTGAGATATATCCTGCTAGCGCATGCAGATGATAATCTAGACTCTAGTCGAGTCTGCTTTCTTTTTATCACTTATTCCCTCGTAAGGCCCTCGGACTGGAAGCTCCCACTAGCCACTAGTCCTCGGGACCAAAATCTCTGACTTCACCGAATGAATTTGAGAATTGACACGATGGTAGTAAGTATGCGCTTGGTATCGCCATATATGAAGTTGGTAATTAAGAAGTAAATTAAGTATTCTATGATATTGTCCCGCAGAGCGACTCGGAGCCTCCAAGAGCCAAAGAATCCTAGCTTGTTGCATGCTGCGGTTCAACCCTGATCCAAATGCATTTTGGGTTTAAACAAGGATAAAAATAATAAGTGGGTCCATGGCCTACATCATAAATAGGAGATTGAACAGTGGTTTATGTATGAAGCTGCCAGATGCTTACTGTGACATATAGATAAAATGAACTCTTGTCCAGGGCGGTAGCGGATCCTTGGCTTGCATCTACGGTCAGTGCTTGAAGAACGATACAAATGAGCTGTTTGATGATTTGATCCCAAATTTATGAAACTTCGCTCTGGAGATAATTCAAGTCACACACCTGAATTATTCCCAAGATTATTCCGGATCCCACAAGAAGTAAAAGAATTGCCTGAATTTTGGAGCTCTTTTCGGACTCAGATGAAACAGATCTAAACGCTTTATGGTGCGTCCTAATTTCCGAAAGTAAGTGTATGTTCCACTGATTAGAGGTTTGGAATTATACCTACCAAGCCCGATGTGCAATCAAGAAGGTTGCTATGATATTCACCACCAAGGAAACTACAACCGCAACCCAATCGAGTGTGATTGCAGACTGGGTATTTTCGGATAGTACTATGCTCCGAGTATCAACCACAGGGTCAGCAATGTTGACTCCTGGCTGCAGGTTAGAATGCTTAACCTGCCCGAAGGAATAAAAACATTCACCTACAACAGTTAGCATCAAAATGGTCAAGGTCCATTTTATCAACCTGTTCTCGCCACAGATTGCCCAAGCTCTCCAAACAATAACTGTATCGGCAATCAAATACTATTTTTCAAGCCAAGAATAAATTGTTTTTCAAGTACTGTTCATAAGACGTGAAATGCGCATGACCTACAATGAGATTTATTGTCCACTTTATAATCATGTTCCAAGCTATCGTTGTAGGCTGTGTATGGGCAATAATATTCCTAGGGCTGAGTGACTTTATGATGACCAACTCATACATGAGTTCTGCGCTTATCTCCAAGGTCATTATGATAAAAGCAACACTCAAGAAGCTAATAAGAACTCGTCTGGGCCACGGTGCACCTTCTTTGTTCCTGTATTGAGCAGATAAGATCAGTTTTTATCTGGAGTTCTTAGGGTAGGTAGTTACCAGAAAATGTGTATGAAGGTGAAAAAACACTAGACAGTACATTCCTTAAAGTTAAATCTTTGTCAAAGGGACTTGTAGAATGCGTCTGATATATACCGTAGAGTGACCAATCCAATATTTCACCCCTCACATTATACATGATACGAGATCCAACTTGTACGATCTCATGTGCCTCTTCAGGTGTCATTGAAGAAAGATATTGATGTGCAAAGGGGAAGCAGTGTTTGTACAGTCTTGCGTAAGTACTGTGGAAGTCTGGGTCTGGCAATGGCCAGAGATGGAAGTCAGGAAGGGGATGGCTTTTAAGACTCGGAGTAAGCTTATATAAGTACACACAGCATGCTGGAGTAACTCGGTTGCTATACACCGATCCTAACGGCTATCATACTATAAGTAGGCGTCAATGTATTGACCGAAGTTCAGATGACACACTAGTGTTCTTAAAAAGGAAATTAGTCGACACAGTCACTAGAGCCACCTGGGTCATTTTATATTAGTTATAGCGACCTTGGTAGCAACCACGTAGTAGAAACCACGTAGTGAGCACTCAAACATACTGAACAGTTACAGTAAGGACCGCCTCTGTTTCGCATAGATATCTGAGTACATCGACGTGGGTATTGATATCCTCGAGTCTCAGGTTCCGACCAGTCGTCGCCTTCTATCACATCCAACCCCAGTAGTGATGCCCGAAGCAGAGATGAACCCCCGAGCTAGTCTCTGCCCATTTTTGGAGCCTCATGATCCCCAAATCCTCTCAGCGTTGTTGGGTATTGTGCATGCTGCAATGTATGTTTCAGTGCGCTACATTCTACCATGTCCATATTGTGCATAGACTGCCAGTCGTGGCGTACAGGGTTATAGCGTCGGCAGTATTTGTGGCTGTGATACTCTCGAGTCTCGAAATAATTGATCAAGAAGTGGTATGATCACTGATGACCGTTACCTTTTTTGGGATGTGCCAGGAGATTCCGAATCTGGACATGATGGGGAAGGAAGGAAGATTATTGTCAAATTATTGTTCACTTATTAGTACACAGAATTCGGAAGAGCGCTTAAAGTCATTTCATGAGCGCTTCCCATCTAGCCCCTAAACTTCCACTGTATTTTCTAGCAACTGTAAAGACTCGAAAGACATGGCTACAGATGACACAAAAATTGCTACAGTAAGGCCCAAAATTTTCCCTTTACCCAACTAACTAGTTGAATAGCTCAAAAACCTAAATATTACTTTAACCACTCTCGAGGCCAAGCTTCGACAAAAGATCTTCCGTGTGATTACTATGTACTGTGTCAAGGTGAGATCAAAAGTGCACTTCATGAGCGTTGTATGTAAATCTAGAACTTACTAGATGCTTATGGTTCTACTGCTTACGTATGGAGCTATCATGCTTGTGCTAGTCTCCATCATAGGCGACATGGCCTATCATGAGTGAGCTGTTCCTCTAAAATCTTGTGGCAGGAGGTGCAATATTAACTCATGGCTTCACCACCAGCTTTCGCATTGACCAAGGCGCAGACAACCCCCTTCTGGGATGGGGGCTATACCTCGACGCAGCTATCAAACATGCCCTCAAGTACTGGTTGTGCCATGCCTTCCTATACGCTGCCTTTGTTATCCATATCCGTTCCAAGATATACGCGCACGTTTCCATCCTTATCGATGAGGGTATTACTATCGTCAAGTCGCATATTGGAGACAGCGTTTACCTTCGACCAGCTTCGAACCCACCAGTGATGCTTGATGCAAAGATGTGGAAACCCAAGATCAAACTCTATTCTTTAGCTTTCGACCATGGCGACGTGTATCTGCCCTTAGCACAATTGGCTTGTGGGCATGCTGCAATGTACCCTGTGGAGTTCTCCGTTGCTCGTGGACCGTCTCCAGGATATTCGTTCATTTACGGCGCAGGTGTACTGCTACTGGCATTTGCTGCAATGTTGTCAGTAGTAGGCGTGGCCGATATATTCTCAAATAACAGGTTGATCAACGGTCGGGAGTGTCGCTATTACTCTGGCTCTCTGAAACTGCACATGTGTGGAGAAATTTGGAAGATGATGGGAATGGATCCTTCACTAACAAAGGAAGCTTTTGAAGTAAGAGAATCGGAATGGGAAATACAACAAATCTATGAGGCTTCCCTATGAGGCTTCCGTATTGTAGGTCCAAACGTTCAATTTTGATAATATATGTGAATTTGACCTTGTACTTGGAAATATCCATTGAAGATATATACTTACGGACTTGCCTAAGGAAAAAATGATGCTAGGGATACAATATGGAGAGAGGATCAAGCGATGAGCTCACTGGAGTTTCCAACGGAATGAGAGTTTGAACTGCCAAACCACGATCTACAGGAAACGCAGACTATAAGGAGAAAATGATAAAAGTATAGCACCGCTAATTGACGACTGGGTCATAAGTGCGTCTGGGTGTTAGACTAGTACCAGCAGATAACACCAGAACGAATGCCGCCTGCGGACCAAACAGCTCCTTGACGCTGAAAACGACAGAATGAGTTCCCCGAAAAAAACAGCCAAAATGATATATTCATCATAGAGCGCTACAAACGAGAGAGGTAGTGTATTGCCAGGTAGGCTAGGTAAGTACTTGCTGCTGTCAAGTATTCTTACTTGGTCTCTCCCTTGACATCTGAAAGCGGAGAGAGAGAGTCGAGTGGGGAAACTTCTGACGGGGGGGTCCAACTTCGGCGGGTATAGTTTGAGAAATGCTGAATTGGCATCAGGAAAACAGATTGCGCGTGAGACTCTTGCTACTATTTGATAAACGAATTAAGAGATATCCTAGGAATATTTGGAAGATATGTTGGGTTTGGAACCAAAATGAGCAGGCGAGCATACGTACTTTGTTTTAGTCACCTCGGTACCGTTCCCTTCAGTTCCACTACACTAGTCTTTTGGTTGATGTGGGCATTTTACAAAGAGGAATTGAAGTCCTCACATTTATATAGAAATTCAAGAGTTCCATCGAGAACGAATGAGAAGAGACTGTCGTCAATTCGGGATTACAAACTTGAGGGATTAGCAGTTAGGTGTCCACAAAGGTAGATTGCGAACGTTGACGAGCTTCTGCTGACCAGAAAGTGAATCGGAAAAGAGTTGGCATTACTATGCAGTTTTTGAGCCAGGCTTGGCGAGAGCTTCGATGTTCTACAAAATGCATGGACTAGAATTGGCAGAGAAAGAAACATATACAACGCGTACTCACTGAATGGGCGGCCGTGGAATTTCACTGGAGAGACCGAGCCATTGCTCTTGCATGCGACTGTTGCGTTTCTTTGCTGAACATCGTGGTTCGAGGTCAACTTCCGGCAAATTCCGGTCCGGGAGCTTTCAGCGTCTAGGTATTTTCTTCCACTATTGGCATGTATTATTGTTGTAGATCACCTATGAGAACAGACCGTCCTCGGGCTTAACAATTCCCGAGTGCACCTGAACTATACATACAATTTGAATGACTTCATGTATAGAAGTAGTACAGACTTACGGGCTAGGTGATTTTGCCGTGCAGCCGGTGCGTGGTGCGTGCAGGTGCGTGCACGCACCTACCGATGCGTGTTGTATGGTGCGTGCGCATGTATAATTTTTTCAGTCCGAAATATGTATTTTTTTGTAATATATACTAACATTATTAACTTCATATTAATGAACTTTTGGCCAATCGGCCCAAAGAGGTAATTCTACACAAATTCTACCTAATATCGAGTCTTGGATACACAATCATTATACTAGTCTCGTACCCAGCCGTATACAGTGATCGGACCGTGCGGTCCGCGAGTTTTTGCAGAACTGCCATCATGAGATGAAGCCAGCCAAAAATGGGAATCATCCAGTCAAGACGGTCAAAGGAATTGAAATCATCGGAACGCATCCGGAACAAGCCACGAAGGCGGTCGACAGTGAGCTGATCACCAATCCAGAATATAATCCTTCTCAGTGCTGTTTTCTCTCTCTCATCAGCTCCATCCATTTTCAACTGACGCAGAAACTCGGTGATGAGTCGTTCATTATCAGCGTAGCTAGCTTCTGGAATGGGAACCGAGCCTAATAAATACTGGAGTGTTATATGTTCTTTACCAGAAGGCAGTTGTCGAATGGAGGGAGGTGATTTAAGGGTAGGGCTGGCCCGATGTTTGTAGTGCTTGAGATCGAACTCTGGTGAATCTAGTAGAACCCGTAACACATGATAAACAGTGTGTTTGTGGAGACGAGGTGCTGCAGCTTCTCCTAGCTCCCATATATCTATATCCGTGATGGGATTTTGAAGGCCTCTTGCACGAAACTCCTTCAACTTTTGATTAACTTCTGGGGGAAGCTGGCGGACACCACGTTTAACAAACACAGTAGCGGCACAACCATTCCCAAATGTTGTCAAATTGTCAACACGCTGTGAGTAGACTCGAAAAGAGAGGCTGATGTTGTCATGTGCAATCAGCCAAAAAACAAACTGGTCCATGAGTGAAACTACTTCATCCATGGCGTTCTTTGATATTGTGGTGGCAGCGTTTCCAGTCCAGCTGTGGCTCATTGTGATACCCATGGAATGTAGTGTATTAAAGGCTTTTGCAGACAATCCCTTGAACTTGAGATAAATTGATAGGACTTTCTGAAAGCGGCCACAGTTCTTGTTCCGTGTGTAGCAGAGCATGGAGATAATGGTGAAAACAATCTAATGAAACTGTGTGAGTGCAATATTCCTCAAGAAAAAATCAAAGCAAACCTTGTCAGGATTTTTACGAGTGTTGTGCTTCTCCTGCTGCTGGCTGTAACTCAAAGATCGAAGGAGCCCCCAGAGCTCAGGGGCAAGTTGGGTAACAGCAGGGATTATTTCTTCAAATGAAATACTTGTTAGTGCCTCCTCCGTCAACTCTGCGGCACCAGGTGGTGATCTGAGAAGCTCGGAAACAAGCTTCATTTCCTTCAATAAAGTGTAGGAAAGACAATCTTGAGCAAAGTCAGTCATGACTGTATTGGCACCATCAATTTGGCTTTTATGGTTCTGGCGGGGAGGTCTCCACCATTTCCGCAATATGCTGGGTAGACGAGGACTAGAGAGAAGAGTTTCACGGGCACCTTTGATTGTGGGATCACGAGTGCATTCAGTAGAGCCCCAACTGAGAGCATCTAGAAATGCTGCAACATCCATGTGTTGTGAATCACAAGCTCGAAGGACAGCGTGAACGCGACGAGGGAGGTCAGGCCAGTCTTCAAGAGGCTTTGGATCCTTGAGAGACGCCACAGAATCATCAGATGAGCAATTGGACTCCGAATCTGATTCAAGTTGGTGCTGAGCTTCATCCTGAGCTTCAAAAAATAAATCCTCAAAGTCAGCGCGGGACACTGGAGGAATAGAGGAGGACATAGAGGTGAAAATTTCGCCCAGTGTTTCATTGATGCTTGAGCTGCTCGAAACAGGTTTGGGATTTCATAGATTTAAAATTATTTCCCGATATTCCGCACATAGATAGCAAATTTTTAAGTTTCTAAAGAGAGGGTTCATAGTCCTTGATAATATACTTAAGTGTAAAAATAGGGATAACAGTGCAGATGAAGAGCAAGGAGGAACGAACGCGCAGAACAGATGAGACGCGAGACGCGCTGTCGCGTGCCGGCAAGCATCGGCAAGTTTGTAAGCTGCTCCTTTGAGCGTTTGATCCGCAGGAAATTTGTCCTATGACATCACGGTAGCTAACGGCTAGCGAAACTGCCAGACGTTACAGACGAGTTCTGCAAAAACTCGCGGACCGCACGGTCCGATCACTGTATACGGCTGGGTACGAGACTATCATTATACGCATCACGCATCACTTTCACGCAACGGCACGCACCCGGCATCACTTGCACGCACCCTCGCACGCACTATGCACGCACTATGCACGCACCCCGCATCACTTGCACGCACCCGCAAAATGATGATGGCAGGTGCGTGCAAGTGATGGCGGATGCGTGCAAGTGATGGTGGGTGCGTGTAAATGTTGCGGGTCTTTTCAGCAATGTTTGTGTTTTTTTGACATTGGAACCTGCACATACACCTGTACACCTCTATACTACTCTTGCCTTATCAGGCAGCCTCCTATGTGCCTAGTGCAGGTCAATTTACTTATGTTGATGATACTTACACTACTTATCTTTAAGTGTACAATTCAAGTTGCAGCCTTGGTTGCAGCTTTGGGGACATATAATAAAAGAAAGGCTAGTAAATTCTATAGCAGAAATAACTTTACACAACGAAGTGGACTTGGCCCAGTTGACACGCACGCACTTGCACGCACCACGCACCGCATTTGCACGCACCAAGCACGTTTGCACGCACCCAGCACGCACCACGCACCGGCTGCACGGCAAAATGTATGTGCCGCAGACTTACAGTAGTACAGCTGTACGTATACAAGTGTTTGTTGAATACTTACTACGGCAGCCTGTGCTATCTATATATAAGAAGGTTTACATGTAATGTAGCCTGATGGCAGGCTACACGAGCTCATACAGTATACTATGTAGTCTCCTCTAAGCAGACAGAACACTAACAATCAATAAATTGATACATACTATGCCTTGACTATGCTTATTATGCACCAACCACCCTCTTCGTTACATGGAGTGCATAGACTCCTGGATGCGTTGTGCACTCCTACTGATTGGATCAGCCGACCGTGAGCCTCCTTATGCTACTGGGGTCTGAAGGCCCATGGAAAGCCTCAATTTATCATGGTCATCATGTACCTTGGGCTATTGGCGTACTTACTGGAGGAGTTGATTACATCTTGAGCATCACGCACAGTTTCAATGCCGAGTAAGAACAACTGCTTCTCCCACTGCCTAGGCCACTCCGTTAGAGTTTGTTCCTGCTTCCGGCGTTAGCATACCGATTTTCGCGCACACAGAGGCGAGCTCATCAATCGCGGCGGACGTGAAAGAATTAAAATGGGATTCAGATCTAATCGTGGGATATAGCTTCACAAGTTGGGAGTGGGAAGAAGAAATGGAATCTGTCAGACCTCTAGAGGTTCGTGTATCTTGTGCATACAATGATGTTTGAGATAGAACCACCGTTGGATTGACAGCATTAACGGAGAGTTATAGATCCGTTGCTGAAAACCCGACGACAGATATCTCAGAAGGGAGTATTGTGCACAATGCATTGCTGACCGACCTGACTCCATCTCTATGCATAAGTCTAGTATATAAACTCACCCATATCCTATCTCTCCCCCAGTCCACGATCCACCAAGAGATCTACAACTACTACTATAGGCTAGTAGTTCGAGCTCAATTTTGTCCCGTGCGGCGCACTGACTTCCTTGATAGTATCCAACGATGGCTGACTTCGGAACCCTCCTCGCAGACGCTGCAAAGACATTCAGAACCGAATGCGCGGCGTCTGCCCAGATCAGTTCTGAAGGAAAAGACTTGAAGATACGTGTGCAAGCCCAAGGCATGTCACAGAAAATCGGTGGTGAGGCTGAATGGGGAGAGGGTAAGTTAAAATCTGTCTACCACCTGGCTTGCGTGTTAAATTTTGCTTAGAACCCAAGGGGTTTCTGTTCTATAACAGCGCGGGGGGTGACTTCCAAACGCAACAACATGACTTCCGAGTGAAAAAGCATCAGCTGGGAGAGTGGGTCACTCTCCAGGTTGAGTTCTTCCAGCGAGGTACTCAGAACTCACTAGCAAGAGTAGAATACCTTTACTTTCCTTGCAGGTTAATTGGCTAACGTATCCTTGTCAGTTCATTGCAAGAGTGGATACTTCCGCACGAAACCCAAACCCCACTCCCTCTAAACCACTCACTATGCTACAGCAACACTCAACCCCCGACGAACAGCAAGTGGTTGATGAGGGAAAGCGGTCAGACGACGAGGCAGCTTCACCCGGCACAATTATCAGATACGTTGGGAACTCCAGGCTACATATCCTACTTGGACCCATTAGGAAACGTGTTTTCTTTGATTCAGCTTGGGACGAAGCCATTGACAGTGGGTGACACGTTACCGGTCCCTCTTCCGTCTGACATATTACCCGAATCATCAGAGAAGCAGGGACTTTTATATTTCAAAGATATTGACAACCTCGAAAGCTTCGTAGACAAAACTCGTATTGAGGCCGTTTTCGCAACGCCATACATAATTTATTTTTCGCTTGAGGGTAAGGCGGACGTTGTGGTTGGACGGGTGAGTGGATTGTAGTTACATGAGTTTATTTCTTCCATGCTAATCGATTGTCTCTTTTTAGTTTATCTGTAAGTTAAATCTCTCCGAGGTATTTTTTTGCACCTACTAACCTTTTCGGATACCAGCCGAGGTACCCATGGTGATAGGAACGTTTGATAAAGCGCCGCAAACTACCTGGAGGGATTATGATCCTGAACATTATGTCTATGACCCAAAAGAGGAAGAGGACCGAGCAGTTTTGTAGCTTCACTTACATCGGGAGGGGCTCTGGGAAGTGATAGAGCCACCTCTCACATTGAGCGAGTATAGAACTGGGACAATAGAGCTCACAGTGATCATCGTGACTTGGTCAGAGGTTCAAACGTTCATGAATAGACCGAGTAGTGAATTTGGAGCAGACCGCAGTTGAAACATCAGCAGATTTAAAAACGGAGTGGCCAATGACTATTGTGCGCTTTGCCCAGCTTGAGGGGGCGATCCAATATCCGTGTTGAAAGACCAAAAACAAAACGTACACCAAATTATCATATATCGCGATTTCGTCCCTATATGCTTTGAGTCGTTTATGCAAATGAATCTATGACCTACGTATACTTCGATAGTGGAATTTATTCGAAACGCGTTGAGAAGGAAATCATTACCATAAAAGGTAAGAAATGCTAGTGATGCTCGATAGACTGATGGAAGAGTGGGGGTGAATCGATGTCTATCGTAAATTGGACGGGTGCTATCTTGAACTTAAGACTCGATTACACACACTTTTCGGCCCCTCTAGAGTCTAAGACGTCTAATGCCTAGAGCTCTGTCCTACGCCCTAACTTTTCACAGTGCTTGTAGTCTCCGGGAGTGGTACCCAGAAAACGCCATATCTGAGAAAGTATAGGTGTCTTGAGATACAATGTGTCATGTCAAAGAGAGCCAAATCTGACTTGTGGCATCGTGAAGTTCTAGTATGGTTCTAGTAGTCTTAGTGTTTCCTCCTGGTAATGGTGGTTCCAAGAGAAACGCATAATAGGCGCCCGTACTTGACGCTCGCTCGAACTTGACACGTAACCGCAATGGCTCTTCCGTTTGTACTTCCTAAACCAAACTTACCCAAACTCGCTTTTACTCATTTCAAATCTCTTGCCCCGTAAAACAAGGATCTCGCTTCCTAAGACTCAAAAGCTTGGCCACAGCCAGAAACCGACGTTCGACTCGGACTTTGATTTATATGTGCAAACGAAAGGATAGGTCCCTCGATTTTTTCTCAGTGTTCACCTATGTCTGCCTCAGGTCACCAGTGCATCAAGCTCAAGTCTCGATACGGTCCTGAAGAGATGATACTTTTGCACGGGTTTTTCCTGGTGGATGCTCGCAGCCTGCCCGGAGTTAGAGGCTCGGGTTACAGTAAATTATTAATGCTGTATGACGACTCATATTTATCTTTAGGTATGTTCTCCTCATTCCTTCAGGACTTACTAGCTAGTAGCGGCCATGATGTTAATCATACCAGGATCTCTTTGAAAATATTTCGTTTTTGCGGACTCAGACGCGTTTGATGCACGTTCGAATCTGTTCTTGTTCAACTTGTCTCAGCTCAACTACCTTGTCGACGATATGGACCCCTTCTTACCCACTCACGAAGCGCCATTTATCTACCCGATCCTCTTCAGCTCCAAATCGCAACGATTGTATAAGGGCGGGTTTGCTTCGAGAATAGTAACGAATGGCTGGCGAAGAATTCAAGTATGCGTGGCTTGAAGATGAATCAATGACCATCTGCATCTGCTCAACGTCCGCGTCAATACCAATGTATTCTTGCTCTGCACTTATCTCGGTTTCCATTCTCGCCAATTGTTGCTGTGTCTTCTACCCCAGATCGCTAGCCCCAGATCTCCGCCATCGACCTTTCACTCATCTGCCCACATAGTATATGGTGCTGGCCATGCTCTACTACAGCAAGATGATTCTGTATCAGAATTCTGAACTATAGCACAGGATACACTCACGAGCTCCTAACATATACCTTTGACTATCGGTTTAGCAAGTTGTACCGATTGCCTGGAATCCTCCGTCGTTTTTGTATGCTTTTTCTCCATAGATAACTTGGCTCTTGAAAGCTTGACCTTTTACTGCGACTGTACAACGGCGGTTCAAGAATCCAACTTGGAGCCTCAAGTCTTCCGCCTCACGAGAACTTCACTTTCGCTGTCCCGTCTACGTAGTTGCTTGCTCACTTTGCTTTGCAATTGGCCGGGGTCACCTGGCTCGTGCATGTCGCGAGTAGGATTCCTGACCTCTTGCCAAATCTAGGGTCCCCAACAGCCCTTTCTCGAGGCTTTCAGCACGACCTCAGCCTTGCTGGAAGTTTTATGCTTGAAATAGAACTTCGAGTTGATAAAGTATGAGTGTAAGATAAACCCGATTTTTGGTGAACGGTACCTCAGGCGAACATGGTCAGAATTCCGAGCTGCAATGGTACCAGCCACAGCGTCTTGTCCCTATCAGGAAGCGGGTATAAGCATTTTTCAATTCAGGTCGTGTTGGAGTTAGGCTATTGAGGGTGAGCGACACATCTTGCTGGCAGTGAGAAGTTCTGAAAGCCTGATAATGTATGAAGTGTGTAGGCTGTCATCGCTGTATGCTGTATAGTATTGCGGTAGTTCAACACTACCGGACTCGAGTCTTTCAGTCAATTTCTATCAGTCATTTCTTAACAAGAACGAACTGCGAAGTAACGATCGGTTTTGTTCACGTATCTGCAAATGGTACCACAAGGGATTCATTCATCGATCGCTGGAAAAAGGCGTATACCCATTCTGGGAAGCAGATTTGGACTTGGAAGAACATGACGCGATGAACAGAAACGATACTCGTAATTTTTACTTGTGGACTCATGGCCTTACTTTATAGCGTTCGAATATGAATCGAAGATGAACGAATGAAGGCGAGCCTACATCAAAAAAAGCAATGCATGAATCTTGACAATAAGTGAAGCGGATAGTGAAGGTCCAGTAATGATGGTGGACTCGTTTGGGAAAATCTTCTTCGAAATATCTCGCGCGTATGCCCTCGGATAGTGACTACTACCTTCAAACGCCATTCGCGAAGTCCATAACAGACCGTAAAAAATCATTATTAACTAAACACATTAGCAGTAACTATTCGGGCTCTCTTAAAGTCTCATTACATATTGTCGCCCAAATCCTATTGACCGAAATCAGGATGCATCCTAGACCGTATCCTTGTTCGGGGGTACACTATCTTGCCCTGTAAGACGAAGAGCGGGATGAGATCGAGCTAATGGGATAGGACGAAGAAACTTACTCCTCGATTCCAAATTTCTCAGAACCAAGCCAGCCTGAGATTGATTCTCTTCGTCCAGCATGCCAAACTGAGGATCAAAACCAAGGCCAAATGCGATGGACACAGCCAGCAGAGTTGCGCTTATTCCCTAAGGTCATGATATGAGATAAGGGATATGGTTTCGTGCTTCAAGGACGTACCACAATCTGGGTCAAAGCACAGGGAGTTAAGATTTGGAAGGAGCCCGTGCCAAATATTGTAATGATCGAGAAGATCAGAAATACTGAGTTGAGAGCGCCTGATTGCAGACTGACAACAGAGAATGAGATCTCGATTTTCTTTAGCAAAACAGCACGTACAGAGTGCCCGCAAAACGTTGGGAAGCGGTTGTATTGGTCTTGTTGTCAATTGATATTCTGTTCGTCCTGCGGTGTAGCCACCAAACTCTCCCAACTGTAATTTGATAGGTGTAAGTGCTTGTGTAGACAACACATTATTATAAGCTTCGACTCACCCATAAGTCCCGTTAAGACAAGGTTTTCAAGAAGAGTCGCGGCAATGTACACCTGGTCAAAGAATTGTCCTATATCGAGCAAAGCTTCGAAAACTATCCAGGCGACTTTGTACAGCGAAAAAAAGATAATCAATAACGCGAAGTCGAACTTGAGCTTTGATGCTCACTGAAGATTGCTATCAGTCCGAAGAACGGCACAGCGACGACAGATTTTCTCGAGTTCCACAGATGGTAGCAGCGATGGATCTATCAAGATCAAAGTCAGAATGTGCGTACATCATCAACTATACAACGCCGGTAAGTCGTAGGACTGCTTCCGTACGCCTTCCTATGCCCCATGAATGTGTGGGGTACCATCGCCGACGGAGACCGAGTGGGCGTTGAATTCACTCACCAAAATGGCGTCAGAAAACATGCTAATGAATCATATTAGATATGTCAACTGGTCCTGGGGAGGTGGCTGCAACTTACCCGGCGAGAATAAATATGTAGTAAGGACCCGCTTGAATGCTCACCACCTTCTCGTCAGCTTTGAAACCAAAAGCCGTAGGTGAAAGGCCAGTGATAGTGGCTCTGTCGCTGTCGCCCGATCTCCAGGCCAAATCCAAGGCAACAGAAACAGTGGCCGTTATGAAGAAGATCGCAGTCGCAATAACATAGAGTTTCCCAGGCATAAGCTTTGCGCGAAAAATATACAGGCTGGAACTGAACAGAGTGAGAAAGATGCCTGAAATTGTGATGATCGCAGTGAGATGATATGTTACACGACACAGTGAAAATGACCGAACCGTAGAGAAAGAGCTCAATCTAATAAATATAAATTTAGTATTATGCGCTCGAGGTAGAGATGGTGGTGTTCACGTACTGCAATCGGAACCACGAGTGACTCATTCAACGTTCGTTGCAAAAAGGTGTATTCCGATTCTGGGAAGCAAACTTGGGAGGACATGACGCGTGAATGGGGGTCAAACGAAACGAGGAGCGATACCCATGGCCCCACTTTATAGCTTTCGAGAATGGGCAAATGTAGGCGAAGCGGCCTACTACATCAAAAAAGCAATGCGTGAATCACAACAATCGATTGACAATCGACTTTAGGCGAAGCGAATAGCGAAGATCCGGTGGTGATGGCTGGGTCCATTGAAAGGGAGCGGAGTTGAACAAAAGTGCTTGGCTGCTCCTCGCATTTGCAAATGCTTGCTCCCGCCATGTGGCAACGAGTCTCTCGAAGCGGTGCACAAGACTTGCACAAGCTGAGGAATGAACGTGAACACCTATTTGCCCAAGAACGGACATATGAACAGTTTCGTGACCATGCAGAACAGAAACGAAATTCATACGCCCCCGTTGAAAATTTTAATTCCTGATTACTTCAGCCGAATTTTTCCATTCGATGTGTTTTGTCACTTGTGGCACCCCAAAAAAAAAGACACGGTATGTAGGTCATCGCCCAGATCATTATCAATGGCCTTGAGCCCAGCTTGAGCCCTACATGCATACTGAGCATCAATCAGGCTGAGGTTGAATGATTCGATTATCGATATGTAATGAAGCTACTAGTAGTAGTAGTAATATTAGGACTAAATTGTATCGTGACTGAATTTCAAGTATGTACGAGTGTTACTGTACTCACTCGACCATAGAAAAGCGAGGCTTGACTCGGAAAGCTTGATGCACAAAAAAAAGCACATCATGAAGAGTCTAGTCATTGGCCAACGTGGGGATCAAACCCAAGACCTTCGCGTTAATAACGACTCAGCAATCATCTTCAAAAATCACCCTATATTAGCACGACGCTCTAACCAGCTGAGCTAGTCGGCCACACGAGAGCATTCAACCAGCAATTTTGAGTCTTGTGATAACACTTGTGTCGTCAGTCGCAAAAGCAAATCGTTCATATTGCAGTCGTGAGGCATCCAATAAACATACAGTAAACATATTCGGATTCCTTGCAGGCCCGGAACAGCCTGCGGATAAGGAAGCTGAAAGGAAGCTGGGATAGGGTCAAGGGTTAGTCGCGCGCCATCGACGTGAACATGATGTATCTGACCTGTAAGATATGATGCGAGATGCAGCAGCGTTTCGGCTGACGCGGACAAGGGCGCGTAGCGGTAATTGATGGTACCCTACCCAAACGGCCCATCCCATCGGTTCTAGGCTACTTAGTAGCTGTACCCCAGGCGAGATAACAATCGACCGCACACCGTGGGGCCATTTCTCTACGGTGAATCGTGATCGCACGGAAATGGCAGTTTGACCCTATAGACATGAACCTGGTATTACGATCCTGTGAAATCCTGTGAAGGGAAGACCTTTTCAGCGCTCTCCGAGTCGTAGGCTTTCTTCTTACTGCAACAATGAGCATGCATCGGTTTTCCCGGGTCGGGGTAGTAAGGCGAGATATTAATAACATTTCCGCACATTTGACCGCACACCGTGGGGCCATTTCTCTACGGTACTGAATTGTGATCCCCACATAGACATGAACCTGGTATTAAGATCCTGTGAAATCCTGTGACTCAGGGAAGACCTTTTCAGCACCAGCGCTCCGAGTCGTAGGCTTTCTTCTTACCGCGACAATGAAGCTTTCAAGAACTTTGGTGGCTTTGATAGCGTTGTGCGTTCCTGTCTTCGATCATATGAAGGGTAAGCATAGGTAAGCATGTATCGGTTTTCCCGGGTCGGGGTAGTACTCTGGGTAGTACTCTGACCAGGGACCGGGGCCTTAAGTAAGCTTCCGACTCGAATCATCAAAACTGAGCTAGGGTCTCATTCGCCGATCCTTCATCCCCCAATTCTTTTAGCGTTGAAGCTGGCTTCAACGTCCCAGAACTATTCTCTCATCGGAATTCTTTCTACAAAACACCAATGATACGAATGCCTGTCTTCATTACTACATATTCCTTGGTCTTCATCCTACTTCAACTTGGAGTCAGCGCGCTCCCGCTCAACCAGACACAGTTGCATAAACATACTTTACCTCCTCCCCGGCTGACAGTGGCACCTGGCGCAGCTATCCGGATCGACACTGGAAGAGTTTTACTTGGTTATCGTTCTGTCTCTCCAGTTGCGTGGCATTTACTAGTCTACTAACTCCCCCACCCTATGCTGACAATGCCTTTGGTGATGGCAGGAAAAAGCAGCAGAGTACAATAATTTCGGAGAGCTTACCTCTATTCCGGCTTCGGGAGCAATGCTGGGAAACGGAGCATACCTATCTCCCCAGTGGGGCATGTATCCGAGTAAGTAGCTGATTTTGCATATATACCTTGATATATACCTTTCTGGAAGTATTAAAAACAACCCTTTTTTTTCGACCAGGTTGGATTGAGGAAGACTACTGGGAGGTAAAATGGTGTCGCTCATTTTACCCCTTCTTTTTTAATGTTGTGTTCAAATGTCTACTTTAGTGCGTTGTAACTGGCAGTGCGCAAGCACTTGAGACGGCGCCAAAGGTAATTGATCTTTCTTGAAGTATGTCAAAGAGTACTGTCAAAACCTAATTCTCAATATAGTTGTTCGTAGTAGTAGCCGATACTGGTGGCACCAATGGGAACCCAAGCGAACTTGCAAGTTATATCCACGAACACAATTATGATCCTGCGCGGACGATTCTTTTCTCCGAGTATCAATATAAGGACGTGAAGAAGAACTACCAGATGCTTATCCCACCTGCGTACCTTGTGCCCTCGCCACGTTTTATTGGGGTACAAGGCGGGTTGAATTCTCTCCAGACGCGAGTTGCATGTGCTCCAAGAGGTCAGTAAAATATTTACTATCCCATGGGCCTTATCATAATAACATCCTGGTATCATGATACTTTTAGGCTGCATGCCATCTGGCCCCTCCGCGGCATGGCACAGTTGGGGAATTAGTCAATGGCCTGGGGATAGTGTTCATGTTCGTGCTGAAGAAACGCAGAAGCAGCAGCCTGAGTGTAGCGCAGCACTTCCTGCATCGGTGTCCCATGAGACTCCTTCGAGCAAGAAGGAGATAGGAAAGAGGTGATCAGGAAGGCAGTGTGTTGTGGTCATGTAAAAGCATCGAGTATGTAAGGTAAAAGGAAAAATACACGGTGGGTGATCGCAATACACTTGTGCGTTCCAGTTACTAGCACTAGCACTGCATGCAAATTCCCGTAAGTTTTGCTGATTAAAACGTCGGGAAGGTCTGAGCAAGGATCTGAGATCCAAAAAACAATTCTAAGAGATCAATGTATGGCCAACGTGGGGATCGAACCCAAGACCTTCGCGTCAATACTGAGGCCCAGTGAAAAACGCCTCGGGTCAGATATGCTGAAATATAATGAGGTCTGAGTGAGGTAAGCAAAATAGGTATCAGTCATATCTCGTCTGATATGGCTATATGCATACATCTGTTCTGCTCTGGTCAGAGTGTGCAACATCTACTTTCAATACATTCTCTGCTCAAATGAGCAACAAGCATGGCAACAAGATTAATTGGTCCAAATGGTGTGACTTTGTGAGATATAAAGTGGCTCGATGTTTTGTCAGGTCAACTCTGCTTCTTCTTTCCCGCCATGTTTTCCTTTATACTTTTTCTGCTAAGTCCCTATTTTTCTGGAATATTTGCTGTACGTGCATACATGTGCTCTTCAGATTGAAGACAGACGTACAATTAGTAACAAATGTGGGTGAGCGTGGGCTGAGTTTGACGAATATGGGCGAGCATGAGTTCGGCTTCAAGGAGGTATGGACATCGATCAACTGTTTTTGTTTTTCTTTAAATGACATTTTTTTCCATGACCTCTAGACTGTACTATTTTGGCAAGCCCGCTACGTTTGGTGCATCGCGTAAGTTATTTTCTTAACAGGACTGGTCATCTCAACTGAAAAATGTCACAAAGAGTACATTTTGGATGGAACGTACTACAGCGCCATGCGTGTCCTATCTAGCTTTATTCCCTTATTCCACAGCCATCTTTTCAATTAGTTGCTGGCCTTTTAAATGACCCTTCTCATACATATACTCTACCTTTATTAGACTCGCTAGCCACTACGTAGATTACATATCTCAAAAATATAAATACTCCAAAATTTGAACCAATTTAGTGCAGTGAGAAACTGGATACTGGCCCACCTATTGCATCTGGTCAATGGCAGACGATAGTAACCAATATCACAAGAATAATGTATTGTATTTACAGACGGGGCACGATGGAAGCCGATGTGAGCAGAAAAAATATCTGAAACCGCTCATATTTCGGACCTAATCTGTCGTGGTAGTTCATTGACATCTCTTGACACATTCCACGATCTTACTCGATTTCACTATATCAGGCCCGACGCGATTTTCCCTGGGACTGAGGGACAGACAATATTAGCACGACGCTCTAACCAACTGAGCTAGTCAGCCATGCGTAGAATTAGCATGAACTAGAACGTAGCGGGAATTTTAAGTCTTTATATGATAACACTGTGTTGTCGAACTACTGTTAAGAGATGCGATGATTGGAAAGGAGATCCGAGGGCTTCAGAGATTGATATGCAATACGTACCAACAGTTTGTTCATCTAGACAGTCGCGAAAGTACATCGTTCATATCACAAGTCATAATCACAAGTCATAACCCAAGATAATCCTACATAATCCTACACACTTTGATAACTTCGATACCCAGATAGCCGTACATGCACTTCAATCCTTTACAAGTCAAGAGTGGATAAGGAAATTGAGAGACCCTCAGGGGTCCTTGTGTGCCATTGACGGGACGGCGGACGCGTAATGTACGATGCGAGATCGGTGAGCAAGCAAGTGAGCAAGATATGATAACATTAGCGACGTCTGCAATTTGACCCACCCGGAAGCGGCCATTAAGTAATATTGACGCGTGACGGGTTGATGGATAGACCGGTAATACATGCTTTTGGTCCCAGCGATATCGATACAGGCGAGAGGGCATTTGGGCGTACGTCATGGGATGTTTCTCTGCCTTGGCGGCAGAGAGGTGGACGTGGTGTTTTCGAACACCAGACGGTCCTACCTCGGCGACCTGGATGGAAGCGCGGAAGATGATAGTGGCGAATGCACAACGTGTACATGATGGGTACAGTATCAATGAGATCAGTGCCTGATGCATTGATGATTCAAGTTTAGTGGCTAGCCAGGCAGATGCAAAGATACACGTACCGCACGTAACGAAATCTATTCTGCCAAACTCTTCGATAGCTCTTTAGACAACCTCTTTTGACGTGCTTGGTTCTTCAGATCCTTCAGATGTACACACGCACATCCCAGTCGCTTCCGTTCAATCGCAGTCTGAGTCAACTGGTCAAGTCTACAAACGCTGTATTAGCTGAAGGAAAATTTCCAATTCCTTCCGAGCTTTGAGCGCGAATCTTCGTCGGCACAATAGCATATCTAATAGTAAGATGTAAGCTAAGGAGTATTCATAAACAAAAGGCCAAGACACGCGCCAATGCTCCACATTCCTTGACAATTCCTAAGCCTCCTCCGCCCGGGTGCAGAAACCCTTGAAGATTTCTGTTGAGTTGGGAGTTGATACAGCAAGGCGCTATAGCGAGAGTCAACGTCAGATAAGCCATTGTCCAAGTCACAAAAAATCGAAGAGAGAGTGTAACGATTCAACGTCAACGAACAGGTCGGGCGCCTATTCTAAATCGGCTTACATACTTGCCCCGTTTAGGTAAACGCCACACAACCTTCTCTGCCATGTCGAAGAGCTGAGCGCTGTCTCCGATCCACTAGAGAGAGAAACACGCAGGCCTCAGGATTCTACTCACCTGCAGAAAATTCTCTCCGTTTTAGACCGTGGAGCGGAAACTTGGAGCTTCTTGAACGAGTGGACGATGCATATGCTAGTCAAGGTAGCTGGAGAGAAACAATAGTACGTCTCTCATCAACATCTTGGGCCGCCTGGACTCATCCTGGTAGCTAGTAGTAGGCTACCTTTCAAGTTTCACTCATCCAAGCCGCTGCGACTTTAACTCTATGCAATAAAGAAATGTGAATCTTGGAATAGCTGACTCGGATGTCGCCACCAAAACAAAGGAAGGTCGCTTGAGCGGGGCGGTGTGCGCGGTAGGTAAACACAACATCGACACATGATTCAAACTCCAGTATCATTATGGCTTCAAGGAAACCAAATCTTGTCCAATCAAATTGAGGCCCAAATCAAATATCTCATTTAAATGTAAAATTGCCGTTTGGATCGTGGTGATTCCCAATGGTTCTTTCTATCCAGTGTCAAGCTCTGCTGTCGGATATGTGGGTTTAGAAACAAAAATAGTAGATTTGCTGATGAGCTGCCAGTTTTAATAAATTACAGGAATAACATTGTTTTGTTTATAAACAAAACAATGTTATTCCTGTTGTCCTCTAGAGCAACTAGAGAGACAGTCAGATGAGGTACTACATCTACCTACATCTTATATACTGTTATGCATATGTACACAGGGTAATAGTAGTAAGTAAACACTTGGGGCAGTAATGAGCGTGTACACTATGTAACAATGAGTAACTTGTACTTGAGGTAATACTTGGGGTAAGTACCTATAATAAGGACTGTACATGAGATAACTACAAGGTTGATCAATCAAATCATGATATCTATAATAACTTATAGGGCCTGTTCGGCTGCCAGGGTTTTTCATATAGCGCTCAATTGTGTTTATTTTCAAAAACATACATCGTGTGAGAATTGAACGTTCAGTATATTTCGATCCTATCAAGGTACACGGCGGGCGAGAACAGGGTCGAGCATATCCGCCAGGCTCCACTCAACACCATGCGCCCTCCGCCCACCCCTGGTTCCATCACCGCCCTTGAATACAGGAATTTTTCAAGTCAGAAACCAACAGAACCATTGTCTATTAGCTTGCACTAGCACTTCATACAGGTAATTGGAGATACTTTGGGAGATAAATTGCATCAAAAGACACATTGTCGCTGTTGGAGACAACGGGCCAGATGTTAGGGAAGTGTGCAGCGCTGTGCAGCGAGAGAGCCAAAAAAATATATATATAACGACAGTCAACCGAACAGGCACAAAAAGGGGTACAACTACTTTTATCAAAATTGATACTATAAAAGTAGTTGTTACCGCTTTTTTAAGTAACATATGCAAGGAACCGTGCCTGTTTGGTTGACTGTCGTTATATTTAAAAACCCTAGCAGCCGAACAGGCCCTAAGGACTGTGAGATAACTATGAGCGTGATCAATCAAATCATGATATTTACTGATATCTAACAAGATCAAGGTTGGATCATGGGGAAAAAATGATATTAAAATCTGGGGAAACCGCTCAATTTCTCTGTGTCATCCCCTCCTACTCTATCTCCATCCCATACCAGATCCTTCATGACTCCAGGAGAACAGACAGAAATTGAAAATGCTGCATCTTTAATTATCGAAAGCTGCTTTTCATTAATAGTCAGTTGTGCTCTATATGGTGAATCATATTCAAGTTTCGAACTGGCGATTCAATACACTAACATGTCACCCAGGAGTATATTGTTTGGCTTTTTTTCATAAGCCTTGGTGTTTATCTGTGAGTTGTGTCCCTGAGAGACTTCAATGACCCTAATTCAAATTGAATTTGATAGTAAAGGAAGACCTGGTCCAATGAAGAAGGCAATGCTTTGCTTGGTCCTGTCCACATTTGCGATGGTTACACCATATTATGTGGTATATCAGGGATCGCCACTTATTATCATAAAGCATGAGCTTATGGTGTCTCTTCCGGGTGGTATCAAGGCACAAATAACTGCAGCAAACTCACAGCTGCTTCTTAAAGTCTTTTCTGACATAATAGACTGTTTGTGCAATTCCATAGTAAGCTTACAGTCAGCTTTATGTTGAGCCACTGATGGAGAGCAGCCTCGGATAAGGTTTTACTCGTTATGCGGTTATTGTTTGGAGAGCTTGGGCGATGTTCATGGATAGTAAAACTGTGAAATTACTTTTGGTTTTCTTGGTGGTTGTGGATATAGGTGAGATTATTAAAACTTTGCAGTGGAATGGGTTTACCCAAGATATCAGGTGTTACTATCGCTGATTGCGTTGCTGATACTAAGAATGTCATGTTCTGGACTGTGTCACTTGACTGGGCTCAGATTATAGTTTCATTGTCGGTGAATTTGCAGAACATGTTTGATTGCCATTCGTGCATGGCAAGTGGAGTTCTGATCTGACATCAATTTGACTCTCATCATGATGCTTATGTGAATGAAGGATGCACCGCAGAGAGTCTACAAGGCCTTTCCACATGAGGACAAGAAAAACTCAAGTGGAAGAAGTTCTTATACTTCTTGTGGAGTCTGGGGCAATATACGCACTGATACAGGTACACAGCTTGCAGAATATGTTGTTTCTGCTGATTGGCAGTGTTTTGTGTTTTGCAGATAGCATCTCTCACCACACGTGCATTGGATGTGGGTGCATCAGTAACATCTCCTACACCCCTTGCGGCAGTCAGAAGCATTATAGATCAAATGTATCTATATTCTGCTGTAAGTACTTATTCAAGTCGTGAAACACAATACTGAGCTGATGTTTTTCCTTGATGATTCTC
>JADNRY010000353.1:0-62906 GCA_015501585.1 Rhodocollybia butyracea
ACTGACTTGAGCAAAGCCATATAAGCCCTTTTGAGTTCACCGAAACTCTTCTCCCACTTTTGAAGACCACTGCCACTTTAGAGGGCTCGGATGTCCGCATCGTGAATGTAAGTTTCTTTACCACCGTCCTCCCTTCCGGTTTCCTTCTCGAAATTTACTCCCACGTACTCACTACTTACTAGGTCAGTTCTGTGACCCATCAGCTCTCAAAGCCCAAATCATTTGTTGGAAAAGATAGTCTCAATAAGCAGTTCGGTGACTCTGCTTATGGCCGCCTTAACACCTACGGTAAGTTCGCCGCCGCAACCTGCTTTCGGATCAAATTTGCTAAACTTTTACTGCAATATACAGCAAACTCAAAACTTGCCAACATCCTGCACATCAAACACCTTCAGTCACGATTGAAACATGAGTCAATACCAATAATATGCATTGCCGTAGATCCTGGCGCGACGCTCACCAACAGCACGAAAAGGTTTCTTAACTCTGTGCCTCTCTTTGGCTGGTTTTTCAGAACAGTTGTTGGACCGGTATTTTTTGACTCCTGGAGGCGAGGTGCAATGAATCCTGTGTTTGCTGCTGCTGGCAAGGACGTTACCATTACGAGGAAGGCTTACGAGGGGGTGTATCTGACGCCTGTGGCCAAAATATCCGAGCCATCAAGTTATGCCAACAACGAGAGGCTGCAGAGGGAGTTATATGAAACGACAATAAATGTTCTTTCAGACATGGGACTGTAAGTCACAAGTAAGTCAAGTGTAAGTCCCGTATATTGTGTATGGCGGGGTAGAATCAATATAGGTTATTTGATCATTTTGTGTATCTATGTACTATTCAAGTGAAACTTCCAATTGAGCCTTTGAGATGTCCATTGATAAGTGGTTCAAAGCAGTGTCACCTGTTGCGGCCCACATCAGTAAGTTGGACGGCGTATGGAAGGTATGGTACCATGCAGCCCATACACTGCCATGCCAAGTATGGAAAAGAGGGGGGTACATAGAGTCCCATACTTATACCATACGTTTACCATACAGCAGCCATACATACTCATCCAGTAACCATACATTCTCATACATTCTCATACAACAACACATACTCCTACTATATCTTACCCTAGTTCAAATATTGGAAAATAATATCATATTCATGTAGAAATAACTATGCAGAACACATCGCTACACAAGGCTATTGCTACCCAGTTGCAAGAACACCAAACTTCGGTCAAATTCGCACCTACAAGTGGCGATCAGTAAGACCGGACAGTGATCACAATATCGCTACATACCTTGTTCACAATAATAATAGTCTCAACACCCACGCAAAACTTGCACCCTCTCTTTGTGTTGTTTTTGCAGGTTGTTCATGGCTTGGCTTCACGGCTTGGCTTTGATATTACTGATGGTGTCGTTCTGTGTATGAGCAAATGTTGAAAGGCCGGAACCACGTTTTCATCCAGGATCCTTCACTGCTATTAGGTCGGAAATTATAACGGGACATGCAGGCGGCAACGTACAGTATAGCTCTGCAGAGGCGCAAGCCTGAAGATCACAATCGAGAAAAGAGATAGAATTCAAAGAAAGACTGCAGACGCGACGTTCAAGTAGAAAAAATTATAGAACGTGATCATGTGAGTCTCTCACGTGAACTGTACAGTTTGTGGAAAGTTTGTCCGTCGGAGATTGATTCGACTTAAGAGTTTTTCCATTTTTTAATTTATCACCCATGGCTCGCACATCACTCATTGGCTCAGATTCAACGTTGCCTCAAGGCTTCATAATGTCTAGACTGCTTGCTACCTCCCGCCTTATATTTATAGTGACTAAACAGGACAAGCGCCAAGCTTGAGCTTGAGGCTTCGAGTACTAATTATAAGAAGTTGACGAGGCTGGATCGAATTTTATACTGTAAATACTTGCTAGCTATGTAGTGTACAAAATTGGATTTGTTCCATACCTCCATACAACCTCCATACATTGTGACCCTCCATACATTTTTACAATGTATGGAGAAATATGATAAAGCATTCGTGGGAAGGTATGGATGTATGGAATTATTCTTTCCCATGCAGCTCATACACCTCATACGCCTTCCAACTTCCTGATGCAGTGTTGCCGCGGGTCGGGTTCAAACCCGAACCGAACCTAAGGTTCATGCGCGGTTCAACAATTTCTTCGAACCGAAACTCAAGGTTCAGGTGCAGGTTCGGGAAGTCTGTGGACCTGGGTTCGAGGTGCACCGAGGTTCAAACCTCCGAACCGCACAGAATTTTTGAGTATGCTTTTACCACTGTGCAGCAGGTATTTCAGGCCCTGTTTCTATTTTTCCTGGAGAACCAAATGTGAAGTGTTTCTCCTTGTCTCAGAAATGCAATTATTTTCCTTGGGACAGTGTGTTTTCCATGCCTTGAAATTCTTTTTCTTGTCACACTTGATTATCTATGAAATTAATGAACTTGCAACAGCTTGGCACTCATAATATTGATTGAAAAGCTCATTGAAAGTTGACTGGAGACCTGGTTGAGGCACACAAAGAAAGCTTCAGATATATAAGGCTATGCTACACTCTACGGCAAAGCTTTGGAAGGGCCTAGACATGGAAACACAAATACTATCCTCCAATTCTTTTGCAAATAAATTACTAGATTCAGACTAAGAACTATGACAGGAAGGTATAATTTTAATAAATTACATTCCAATATCATGATTCATCATGAACACACCCACATTTATGGATGATGTGGTTAAATTGTTGTCTCCTACTATCCAGCTTGATCTGATCTCTCAAAAAAAGTAATTGCTTGCAGTGCTAATTGCTGAGTGTAGAACAAAGATATTATATTACAGTACTTGCTATACCAAGTGGTATAATTATTTACATTCTGTTGCTAATAACAAGTGGGCAAAATATTCTCTCACTTGCAAGTTGTTGTAACTAGATTACATAACCATGCCGGCGCATAAATTTCAAGCCCGCCTCTGCTTCCCTCCCCTCCCTTGCAAGTTCGGGGGGTCCCCCAAGCCGGGAAGTTGTTGGCGGGCACCCTAAAGCCTCATTTACGCTGAATATATATGCGGCACGCCCAACCCCTAACCCAACCCAACCCTAAACCCCAGTGAAAAGCCGCACCGAGCTGATCTGGGAATTTCCGGCATATCCGAGTAGCGCTGGGTAGCGCTGGGCAGGTCTGTGTACAGCTGGCCAAATGAGGGGCAAATTTTGTTTCAATTCAATCCATGTTACATCCGTGAGAGATATAGTATTCTGAATAATCGAGTTCGAGTTTGAGCTAGTAGCGCCGTGTGCAACTTTTGAGCTCAAGTATTTGAGTTAGTCTTTCGCTTTGTCTTTGTCGCTCCAACTCAGAGTCCCAAATTTCCGGCCCGGCCCAACATGTGATAAGCTTCGACACTTGAAAAAAAATTCCATCGCTCTTTCTCTCTTCACTGCCATTTCAACTTCTCCAAGTTAAGGCTCTGTGCAAGCTGGCTCAAATTCTCGAGATTTACTCTTCAACATATCCTCAACCCACTTTAAACTCTTGACTCAAGCATGGATTCATTGGGATAGGCTATTCCCAAGGTGAGCTATTTTAACTTTTTCTTGAATAATCTCTTGAACAAATTTTTTTTTTGATTAGCTCTCGCTGGTTCGTTGATGTCGTATCACGCTGGTATGCCGCATTCTACCACTTTCATCTTTTCCTCTATACGTCAAAGGTGAGCTATTGGTCTTTGGATAACCTTCTCTCGCTGTAGCCCGTTAGCCTCTCAGAGTTGTTTCAACAAGTCAATATCCCACTGTGCCAACATGTCATATAACACTTGTAACCATGCACTGTAGATGTAGCACTGCCCTTACACATGTTTCTCTGTAGTCAGCTTAATGTATGTATATGTAGTATGTGTTGTATTCATATGTATTCGTAGTAGTTGATATCTCAATACATTCACTCAGACCATCCCAGACCATCATAATTTCAGTAATATGTAATAAGTATTATGTGCAGCTAAGCCCAGATGATCCCAGATGATCCCAGAGAAATTCAATTGTATAGAAAAACCAAATTTTCATTTTCAGTGTGATTTTGGTCAGATATACCCAGATATACCCAGACCAGCCCAGACCACAACATAGGAAACGGCCAAATTCTGGGATTATCCGCAAGACGGATAATCCCAGTTCATCCCAGATATTCCCAGCACATGTCGGCACATGTCAGCTCAGGCCGGCGGGGGTTTTCACTGGGCCTAAACCCTAACAAGCTCTACCATACTTTTGGCAATGCCAACGCATCAGGAAAAGCCGTTTTTTGCCTAGGTGACCTCAGAGGAAAACTAGGTGACCTATGAATCCTATGGCATCCTAGGAATTTGGGCTCATCCCTAGCCAGTCAAGGCTCTTGAGGATTCCCCAGGGCATCCTAGGGTGTCCTAGGATACCCCAGGGAAATTCCAGGACAACTTTGGGAACACCTGGGGAATCAACCAGCGGTTACTCTGTTAGGGTTATTAAAGCTAACCCTAACAAGGGTAACCTCGGCATTGCAAATTACTAGTCAAGACAGATCCGGGCCGTGATGCCGTTACATCGGGTTGGTTGGTTGGTTGGTCTGTTGGTCGGGATCTAAAAAAAAATTATATGGATGTTTTTTTGACCAGTTTCTGTGGTATTTAGTCCCTATATTCAGTTGAAATTGGCATTTTCACTACGTTTTGGAGCCAATACTCTACCAAATTTAAATAAGTAGGTGCAATTTGAGCCACTTTAGGCCAAGACTGGACCACGTGAGTAGATGAGACACGCAGTAAATCTTAAGAGCGCACGCGCCACTGTCAAGAAATACTGTACAGCCGACAGCCAGCATACTACAACCAAACTACAGTCCAAACTAGTATATTGAGCACTTAATCAAAGCAACCACGAGAAAATTTCCACTTGCCAGCCTAAGCCAGCAGCAAAAAATTAAATAGGGTCTATCTCATTGCTAGATTACATCTATGGCTACACAGGTAATGATGATTTTTTATGTATGATGCAGCAAGCACTTACCAATATTAGCCCAATGCTGAAGGATGGCCAATATGTCCTGATTGCAATGAATGTGTCAACCTGGGAGCTTTGAAGGCTGTTCAAGCAATTTTGAGGCTACACCAGGGAAAAAATTGTGCCAGGATGCGCAAAGAAGGAAAAGTAAAAATGGAAAACAACGAAACATAACTGACATGTTTTCAGCTGCAAAGACACATCCTATTTCTTCACTTGTACATACTCCCAAACCTATCCAGACACAAGTCACCAGACCAAAAACTAGCACTTGTTCATTGAACAATCCTACCGGACAGTCCTTGGAGGCAACGGAAGCTCCTCTTCTCCAAGAGCTATGGGCTTGTATTAGCAAAATACCATCAGATTTTGAGAGTGCTGGCCCTCAGGATGAGCTTGCAGGGTTTGCTGTTGAGCCTCCTGGTTGAATCATGGTTGCAGACAGGTCAGAACTATGGGAGACATGGGACCCAATATTGAACCAACTGTTGCAACGGCCACCTGAGGACACTCAGAAGTTGATAAAGGGTGGCAAGATGGGAGTGGAGGCATTGTACCAAGTTTTTGCATACCTTATGAAAGAAGGAGTGGATCTAGGCCTTCTTGAAGGAAAAATTGGGCGAGTTGTTAATGCTATCAATGCAAAGTAAGTTCATGATTTCCATGAATCAAAATAACTGCTCATGGTTGGGTACAGGTTGTCCATCAATTCTACTAATCCTTCAGCCGATTTGTCATTGAGAAACAACCCATCTTCTGCCAAAATGACACCGCTTTCACATCCTGTAATAAACATTGATGACTTACCTGATGAAATCCCATTAAAAGAGTCAGGCATACCCTCATCAACTCAGACCTCTTCACTGAAACCATGTCCTGGGCTCTCAGTCACACTTCCAAAGGACTAGAGTCCTCATTCTGCCTATCTGTTCGCCTTCCATGGCCATTTTGGTGATCCTTGGGATTACAGTGTTCATCGAGGGGTTTTGACGCTCTTTTCCCCCTCTTGTTGTGAAGTTAAAAAAGGTGAGAAAATTTGCAAAGGCTGCAATGCTCTCAATGAAGATAAGAGACTGAAAGGTATTCTTACCAGAGCAGAAGAAGGAATTCACGAGAACACACCACTTATATTCCATAGCCTTGGCAGCCTACAGAGGCTTCATTGGCAGAAGCAGGCAACAATCCGTGGGCTTGGTCTTGGAAAATTTAATGATGCATGGAAGCTGGTTCAGAAAGAAGGGGCACTTCAGCTTCAGAAACAGTTCATGATGGTGATAGGAAATGGAAAGGTTGAACAAGTTGAAAAACTTGTTAGATTTGCTTGAGATGGCGGATGGGAATTTGTGCGATCATTGAGACCTACAAAAAGGCTGCAAGAGGTGTTTATTGACCAGGAAGTTATACTGAAGAGGAAGAGCTACAAGAATGCTTGCTATGGAGGATGGGTGGCCATAGTGCATCTCTTTTTGCACACAAGTTTTAGGCTTACCATTGTACACCACAACCCATCGAAACAAGATTGTACCACCCATAATCCCCTGCACCTTAGTTTTACTATCTTGTCTCGTGCTCTATCTTCTTTGATCTCTTATCTTGTCTCTCTTCAGTTTCACAAACTCTATCTCTCTACTTCATTTCCTGTCTCATCTCACTCTCTCATTTTGCTCTCAGTTTATTTCTCTTTTGAATCCGTCGCCAATACACTTGAATTAGTCCCTCGAAAGATCATCCTTTTGAGAAAAAATCTGTGTGGCAGACAAAGGCATCAAGCAATCACTTACCTTCGGGAAAGGCTCTTTGCTCAGGGCATGCCCATATCCAAGAACCAGGGGCCCTGTTAGATTCTGCAAGAGAGGAATAAACTTTTACTGTTGTCACCACGCCTACCTTCTCCACAGTCTCTGACTGCTACAGCGCACCTCATGGATATGACACTGAAAATGAATCTTATTGCCATCCCAACAAGAACAACAAGTGGACGGACTGTGAAACAGACCCGTGCCCAAATCAATATCGCAATATCATAACCAAGAGCAACAGCATCTTTGAAACATATGAACGTGTACCCACAGACTGTACAGACTTACCTCATCCATATGATAACATCAATCAAGTTTTCTGTCATCTAAAAGACCCAAATCAAAACAATTGGAACAACTGCGCTACACAACTGTGTCCCAATTGATATCAAAATATTATAACTGAAGACTCAAACACACGATTTGTAACCTACCCTAGACCTGAACCCCCACAAGAGCCTACTCTGCCGCCTGCACCAATACCTGTCATGCCTAGTAAACCTTTCAGAGTCGGAAGAACTAGCAGACTACCACCAGTCTCAACCAGTCCCGAGGATTTTCAAACGCCTCCTGCATCTCCCACACCAGTGCCAATTTGTGTTGACACTCCTCCTGCATCACCTATACCTGCCCGCACTTCCACCGCTTCTCCCAACACAATGGCATCCAATCAGGCTATGATAGATGCAATCCATGCAATGATTGCTGGTCAACAAACTCTACAAAATGCTATCACTCAATTGGTCAATAACCCTCCAGGCGCTGCCACAGTTAGTGCTTCTAAAACCATCAGCAGACCTCAGCTATAACGCGCCCTATGGGCAAAGTCCTTAAGAACACCGGTGAACACGACAAATAGGATACTATTATGTGTACGACGGTGTAAAAGACTAACTGGACTCTTAAGTAATCATACAATACTTATAGTAACGGATTTATTATATAATTAATAATAAATAGAATGATAAGATAGACCGTTTGGTCTATCGGCGGCGTCTAGGATGACCGTATCGCCGGATACGGTCAGTGGTGATTATGGAGAGGCGGAGGCATTACATCAGCTCTATAGGAGACAAAGCACAACAATTCATTGCAGCTTTTAAACTCTGGTCCTCGGGGGTACCAGCATTACTGAATGACTGGAAGAAAACCATAGAGTCGGCTCTATCATATCTCGAGAAAGATGCAGCAATCTGGGCCACACCGTACACCAAGGTGATCATTAGTTCCAAAGCTCCCAACTCACAAGTTGCCTATCCATGGACTAACTGCCAGGATCCTTTTGAAGCTGCTTTCAAAGCCCGCTTTGAAACAGCTGATGAGGTAGTTGATGCCAAACAAGCCCTCAGGAGTCTCTGGCAGGCCCAAAAGAGCATGGCCACATAGTGACGCCGCATTATTCAAACAGTTTTCAAGCCAAACTGGATATTCTAATGCAGACTTATGAGATAGATTCTATGAACACCTAGCAGATCGAATCAAAGATGATCTCACAGACACCAACAAGCCCACAGACACCTTAGATCAATTAATTGAAGTATCCATGCTCATCAATCAATGTCAGATAAAGAGAGCCAATGAGAAGGGAAAAAGACTTGTTGATGACTTCCACATTTGCCTCCTCTGCTGCACACGCCACCCCTTTTAAAGATCCTAACGCCATGGACATCAACACCACCACCTCTTTGAGTGGGAAGAAAAGCACTGATGACTATCGGAAGTTCATGATGGGTAGATGTTACAGCTGCGGATCAAAGAATCACAGAAAGGCGGAAGGACACCATGAAAGAGACATCTGTTACTACTGCGGGATTACAGGACATCTTGCCAATGTCTGCCAAAAGAAATATATTGGTCAGAATGTTCAGAAGGTAAAGATTGCCTCCACTAGTGAAATTCTGGAGAAACCCACTCCTGGAATGCCAGATTTTGGAGCAATCTTTGAACAACTCACAAATAGCCAAAAAGCAAGGGCTCAACAGATTGAAAACCTTATCAAGGTTTTTGTTGAAGTGGGAATTGGTGAAAGCAGCATCTCAATTCTCGGACTTGTATAATAATTCTCTATCGTCCCTTTATGCCAACGTTTCCTCTTGTACTATCAGCTTGATCAATAAAACCGGATCTGTGAACCATTTTCAAGTGAACATTAACTCAAAGGGACAATTCCAAAATACACAAACTGCTGCCAATCAGGAAAAAGTCCTAAAGCCCAGGCTCCCCAGAGACACCCCCCCAATGCTAGGCAACCTGGGGCAACCTGAGGCAACTTGGGATACCCAGTGCTCCCCAGGTTGTCCTGGGCTGCCCTGGGATGACCTGGGGGAGCCTGGGTATACCAGGTTACCTCAGGTTGCCCAGAATTGGGGGGGGGGGGGGGGGGGGTGTCTCTGGGGAGCCTGGGCTTTAGGAACTTTTTCCTGATCAGTGCAATGATTGACTCTGGTGCTACCAGACTCTTTATCAATGAAGACTTTATAAAGAAGCATGGTATGACTAAATGTAAACTAACTGAACCCATTCAGCTATTTAATATTGATGGAAGTATCAACTCAGCTGGAAGTATCACCCACTTAGTAAGACTAATGGTAACTCCGGACAACATGGAAGTTCAACCACTCACATTTCTTGTAACCAATCTTGGAACTGAAAACATAATCCTGGGATTACCATGGATTTGGGCCACTAACCCCAAGGTTGATTGGAAAGCAGGAACAATAGAATCCACCGGAGAAAAACCTGTCTACCAACTTATCGGAAACCATCAAAACTGATGACAATGGCTCCGTGCCGGTATTCTGGAAGACCATACTGAAGAACTTTGGTGCATGGCTGGTTTCACATATTCTCAACAAATAGTGGAAAAGGCTCAGAAAGACAAACCAAAGAAAACATTTGAAGAAATGGTACCCAAGCATTATAGGCAACATTCTAAAGTATTTTTGGAGAAAGAATCCAAACGTCTACCAGAACATCGATCCTGGGATCATGCTATTGATCTTAAACCAGATGCATCTGAAACAATTTGAACAAAAGTTTATCTCATGTCAGTCAATGAACAAGAAGAATTGGAGTGATTCCTTGCAGACAATATTAAAAAGGGATATATTGTACCATCTAAATCACCCATTGCTTCCCCGGTCTTCTTTATCAAAAAAGAAGGATGGAAAATTACAATTTGTGCAAGACTACAGATGACTGAATGAGATCACTATCAAAAATTGATACCCTCTACCTTTGATCTCTGACATCATCAATTGATTGTAATGAGCCAAAATCTTCACCAAGTTTGACATCTGTTGGGGATACAATAATATTTGAATTAAAGATGGCGATGAATGGCAAGCAGCATTCTCCACCAATCGAGGACTTTTTGAACCCCTAGTGATGTTCTTTGGATTAACAAACTCACCCACCACCTTCCAAGCATTAATGGACACAATATTTGCTGACTTAATTGCGAAAGGACAAGTAGCAGTTTATCTCGATGATATCCTAATTTACTCCATGACCATGACAGAACATCAATGTATTGTAAACAAAGTTCTAGAACAATTGGCCAAACATGATCTCTACCTGAGACCCGAAAAATGTGAATTCACAAAGGAAGAGATTGAATATCTGGGTTTAATCCTGGGACATGGAAATGTGTGTATGGACCCTGTAAAGGTTAAGGCTGTTGCTGATTGGCCCACACCAACCACTCTCAAACAATTACGTTAATATGCAGATTTTGCACTTGGGCTTGTAGCCATATATTTTGACAATGTATCTGTGCTATACATACAAGAAGAGGGTTATACAGAGCCCAAACGTGATAACTGTAGCTAACGCTTAGTATCTCAGCAATAATACTCAGTTAGTCGTGACGATACACCCACAAGCGTAGTCTGATACTAAACTAGCGAGGATACTTGAGGTGCCCAGAGACATCAACACTAGAATGTCAGTCTAGTTTCTACCCACCCCAATGCATACACGAATCCGCATACTTGGACGTCTCAAAGTGGGATAAGTACTGGTGGTGACATTACCCAGGGAAGGCATCAGAAGGGGAATGCAATCCTCGTACTGTGCTAGCGGAAAGACGGATGCTGGAGGATAAGGTCTATGATTGCCTTACAGACCGGAAAGAAGATCTTAACATGTTACAATGACTAGTCAGGTTGCGATGCGGCACAGCTGCTAGATGATTAAGCTAGGTGAATTTGATATTTGATTATCAGCTGACTATTGACTAGGAAAGTCCTACTGCAATAAACCCAACAATCTTACAGTGGATAGGGCATTGCCAATCTGAAGCTCTGACGGTCCAGGAGCTCTGAGCATTGTGCTACCGCACATAACTCTGGGATTCTTGATATCTACTCAAAGCTAGCAAAGTGAACTATCACTGGGAAATATCATTATCTTAGGGATTGAGCTGGTCTTGCTCAAAACCTACCAGACAACTTTGATTGGAGACACTTTCTAGAAGGGTTGCCAACACCTTTTGAAATTGTCACTGATCATAAAAACCTTGAATATTGGTGTACTGCACAAGACCTAAGCTGACAACAAGCTCGCTGGACATCTTGGCTATCACAATTTTGGAGTGTGCAAACAATATTATTATACACTAGGCCTGCCATTTCCTTTCAATACATTCCTCAATGCCTTCCCCACAGACTTCACCTTCAACAGATAGATAACTATACCAGCAGGGTGGCCTGTAGGATATAGGTTGCCAGTTTGGTTGGCCCATCATACTCAAGAGGATGTACTCGATGTCTGCATTGTTGGGGTTTTGCTGATACTTGAGATACATTTTATTGAGTTGTTTGGTGGTATGTTGATACATACGAGCCACAATTGCAGGAACAAAGGTGAATGCAGTGCATTCAGTCCCCCCGACTTTTTGAGCCTCCCTCCACACGTCTTCAGCAACAACTTGAGGGTTGTCTATGCCTACAATGAGGGTAGCAGATGGCTAATTTATATAGATGTGTGAGCCCAGTATAAGGTAGACTATACAGGTGCCCTCACCTCTTCCTCTCTGCATTTACTAGTATCTGGAATTGACAACGACATTGTGAGAGGGAAAAAACTGTCTGAAAAATATCCATGATCTATCAAGATAAAACATAACCATGCTGTGTCTTTCGTTCTTGGCACTTTCAAAGAGCACATGCTTGGAATGTCCCTGTTTTGGGGAAAACCATAAGTATCAATAAAAGTAAAACAGAATTTCCACAATTTTAAGGGCCACTTAGTGTTATAACTCGATCAATAGTCTTGTCCAAACCTTCACAGTATGTAACTCGGCAGTAGAAATGATAAGAGAAATTACTGAGATTATAGAACAAGCCTTTCCGTTTGCTAAAACTGCTAGGCAAAAAATATATACTCAAACACCTAGGCTCAAGTACAGTTAGTAACTACTTTGTAATAGGAAACTCACAGAAGTTATTATTTGGAGATAGCTCAAATAAGATTACCCTTGGAGATAGCTCAACAAGCAGTAATATGAATCAGTAACTAGTACTTGGAGATGGCTCAACAAGTAGTAGTGAGTATGGTGTCTAATACTTGGAGATTGCTCAACAAGTGGCAATTAAAGAAGTATTCACTAGGAGATAGCTCAACAGGTGAATATTAGTGAATACAACTTGGAGTTAGCTCAACAAGATGTATAAATGTGTATTGTAGCTTGGAGATAGCTCAACAAGGTACAATGAGTTAGTCTGGTGATTCACACAAGTGATACAGCAAACAAGTGGGGGTTTGGATTCAAAAAAATAATACGTCTACTGTACATTGGTAAATCTAGCTTCCTTATATACTGTTTAATATGTACTAGTTAGGAAATGCTGCGGAATGACTAGATTTGAGTCATAACTGCGGAAATGCTGTGGATCAGTCAGCTTGACTGTGCAATGCTGTGCAATGACTGCTATTGAGTCATTTAAGCGGAACCATGGGTGACTGATGTTGAGTCATGCAGTAGAGTCATGGTTGACTGATGTCGAGTCATTTAGTGGGACCGGAGTTGATCAATAATGAGTTAATACTGTGTAAGGGTCTTTGCAGCTTCCATGGTAATGTGCAGCATTATCCCAAGTGGTGTTGAGAAGATAAGTAATGAGTGTGTGTGATAGTGTTAAGTAGTAAAATATTAATGATAGTGGTGGTTGGTGGTTGTTAATATATGAAAAAAGAGTGTGTATATGCCTATAGTGTAGAATCAGGTCATAACACTTAGGACCCTTGATAATAGGTGATGATAGGTGGGCTTTTGAGCTCATCTTAGGTCCAAGTTCAGCAAAAATGGCTGCCTTTGAGGAAGACTCAGAGTGATTTATTGGGCAAAGTTCTAGCAGAATTCTGGCAGAATTCTAGAAGATTTATTGGGATAGCTGGTATGGCTCTGACCAAATCAGGGTGCACTTAATATTATAATCAGGGGTCCTGCCACTATCTCCCGCTGATTAACCCCATGTGTTTGCGCCACTTGGCATCCCACTTTTTTTCCAGCTTTCTGATTTTGTCCAGCTCTGCTTGCGCACAAACACCAGGGCCAAAAACTCTAGTGTCACTGATTAGTGTTAACAATGGGCTATGTAGGATGTTTCTTACTTGATGCAATGTTGAGCTTCTTTTCAAGCAAGCTCTTTCTGTCTCGGCTCCCGATAACAAGCACATGCTTGGCAATGTCTCTCTTTGCTTGATACCTTTGCTAAATCCTGTTCCTTTGGTGTCATTTTTTGCACCTGTACTGCCCGTTAATACACAATTTTTGCACCTAGGCGTGTAACTATACTTTTTGACACACCCTGTAGTATATACAATGCAATAAGAAAGCTATATGGAGCCCAAGCATGATAGTTGTAGCAGAAGCTTAGTATCTTAACAATAATGCTTAGCTAGCCGTGACAGTATGCCTACAAGCGTAGTCAGAAGCCAAGCTAGCGGGGATACTTGAGGTGCCCAGAGATGTTAACACTAGGCTAGTCAACCTAGTTTCTACTCAGGAGCTTATCACTCTACAAAAGGGATGTCTTGAAGTGGGATAAGAGCTAGTGGACACACCATCCAGGGATATATTCAGAAGAGGGAAGGCACTTTAGAAACAGCTAGTTCACAAATACCACAGATCTTACAATCTATGAGGGAATCGAGATAATCTGAAGTCATGGTCTGGAATGAAGCAGAGATACCGTCTGATGGAGTTGACTAGTGAATTTGACTAAGACTCAGTACTGTGTCGCTGAAGATAACCCAAATATTATAAATCACATGCCAAGACTAGCATGGACTGTAGGGGAGACCTACCGGTACATGGAAGTGCACCACCTCCCAAGAGATTATAGAACATTGGCTGAAGGTACTCTAGAAAGAAATACACTTATAGATACTAGGCTAGCTGACTCAACTTATATGATAGTAGTGTCATTAGGAAGCTAGCGCACTGGGCTAACAGTTCCAAACACTTCCCTTCAATGGAGAAGTGCTATGAACTAGCCAACACCACTTTAACATCCTGAGTAAGACAGAGGAAAGTGAGTATGCAAGGTATGAGCACCACTGCCTGGAAGATGAACCTGTGGACCACCGGGCAGACTACCGTCTAGGACCAAAGAACTTTAACCATTTTAATATATATGAGTTACTACCCGATTTGGACATATGTAGTAGTTTGGACAGTTTTACCATATCCTATATACCCTTTATGGCGACAAGTTTCCTTTCCTAGCCCTCTCTCTGTCTCTCTGTCTCAGTTTCTATCTCAAAGTCTGTATGTTTTGTACCTTTTTTTATTAAACTCTCTCTTGTCTCTATATAAGCTTAGGGTTTTTACCTAGAAATATAAGTTACCCGCCACATCCAAAGTACAAGATTGGTAGTTGTTTCTCCAATTAGGAGTTATTTGCCCTGCATTATAAGTTAGAGAGTGCTTGCGCCGCCGACTCGTGAAATCTAGCCACTTTAATAGAGGATTGATACTTTGCCACTGAACCTTGTGCCTACTTGAGTTTCTGGTTAGGACTTTAAGTGTGTAATTATAACCAAGTTAAATCTAACTGCTTCCTTAGAGGGGACGGTTTCTAGTAAGGGATTATTTGTCTCCAGAGTGAGGGTTCCTAGCTAGCTGAGAAGTTAGTGAGCCACTAAGAGTGTGGTACAAGTTCCTGGTAATTTGGTATTACCTTCAGTTTAGTAGCTTAACCCAGAGTTTGGTTAGGGACTTTATGGCAATTTGTTAGCTGGTGCCAGAGTTTGCCCAGGTGTGTTTCAAAGCATTGTAGTTTGACGACTAGCCAGAGCCAGAGTTTGCCTGGGAGTATTCTTACTTTGTTTGTTCACATCCCCGTTTCACACACACACACACATGTTCACACTTCAACTTAGTGAGCTAGCTCTGTCCGCAGAGCTTATTCAATATAGCCACCACACTAGCGCTATACTCAGTACTGGAGTTTGTGTTAGCTAGCTCAATCCAATCTTATTGTTATCCCGGAGGAATCTCTGACAACTCAACCTCGCTCCTAAATTTGATAGTTTGTTTTAGTGTGGTATTGTTCATTAGTTGTTACAGTTGTTTTGTAATGCATTTCAAAGCCCAGTACAAACTAGATCAATTATGGTCTTTATACAATAATGAATATAGGAGTTGCATACATCAGAATAATATACGTACTGTTCTTGGCATTGAGCAGCTAGTTGCTCAGAGTTTCTAGCATAGTGGGCACAACTTTGCTCTAGTTTCCGAGCATGTTTTGACAAGAATTCACACATGGGGACTTTCGTATGTCCCATGCATTGGATAGATTAAATACTGGATCAATTGAAGGCGATATAAGCACACAACTATGAATTTTATATAACAAATTGGAGTCAGGATCTTGCCTGAATGGGGAATGGGACTCAAGACTGGGATGGGGGCAAAATGACATTGAGGGCCTGCTGCACGCTGGATCATTCCAGCCAAAGTCATCCTCATACTCATCAGTGTTGTCCCGGGTGGTGGAGGACACTGGCTCTCTGTGGCTGACTCTCTGCGGACCTATGAAAGCCTCTAGTTAGTAAGACTGGAAATTTGGTGGCATGTACTGCTGCGCATTCTCCTCCAACCCCTGTGAAGCAGTAGGATCATTAAGCAACTTAAAAGTCTTCAATGCTGGGTGATAGACAGCCATTCCACGGGTGGGCAAGATGCTGATAGTGATGTCAACATCATTGACACTTTGGGACTTGTCAATGACCAGTTTCGGATTATTTGGATTCCAGGGAAGAATTACTGGTCGCGCCAAAGGACCCTCGTAGTGTAACAAATAGATTTGCCTTGCATGGTCAGTATCAACTGCTCAAGTCCACCGAGCGCCATCCATTGAAACAAATTGATAAAATATTTCTCTAACACAGAGAACAATCAGCTATTATTACCGATAGATGTGGAATGACTTACAGGTCGGGAAAGATGCCAATTTGGGAGCCGTGAGTCACGACAATGAGTGGGAGCATTGAAGACCAGAAAGGGATGGCACAGGAATCCTTCGGTATGCCATCCACATTGATGCAGGACAGTCAATAGATTCCTCGGCCTTATTTCAAGGAGAACTGTATAATGAAAAATCGAGTTTTTTTCCT
The DNA here is from genome assembly GCA_015501585.1 of Rhodocollybia butyracea. NCBI lineage: Eukaryota > Fungi > Basidiomycota > Agaricomycetes > Agaricales > Omphalotaceae > Rhodocollybia > Rhodocollybia butyracea. Next base: position 16,470 of record JADNRY010000353.1, read on the forward strand.
AAAAGAGGTCACAGAGCACGATGTACAAATTAGTAGGAGACAGAGCAGGAGAGTTGACAATGTTGTTGTTGCCATCTACTGCTTCTTTGTCTACTGCTTCTACTGCTGTATTGCTGTGTTGGACTCAGAGAACCTGTATGTCACCTGGCTGCAGAAGCGAGAGTACTAGAGGCTGGATTCCAGCAGCTGTGTATGAGATCAATACAGCTGCTTTATTATTCATAGTCCATCTGGTTGGGGAAATAAAAAGTCCTACTTACAGTCACCAGGCTGGAGAATTATCTGTTGTATTGAGGTGGTGGCCATTATAGGAAGGAAGAATGAAGGCTATTTCAAAAAGATTGATGTAGCTCAGAAGACACTGATGCCAAACACAGTCCCGCATGAAGCAAAGCAAAGTCTCTGAACTGCTTCAGTCCTTTGTGTGCCTCCAGAATAAGCTCAAAACCTGAACAGATCTACTCTAAATAATAATAGAAGATCTCCGGATAGAGATATCATTGTAATGCACCAAACTCAAATGAGAACATGTGCCGACTCTTGTGAGTACTGACATCACCTAGGGTTTTAAAGTTCGGTTCGGTTCGGTTTTTTTGCCCTAATTTGAGAAAACCGGGAACTGCACCGGTGCTATAATTTTCAAATATCACTAAACCTTGCACTGAACTGATGTAAACTACTGCACCGGTGCAGGTTCAGTGCAGTTTGTGAGTTTGCACCGGTTCAGTGCCACACCAGTCTGAACCGGTGCAAATGCCAGTCATATACCACTCAAAACATTGTAAGTATTATAATAATAAGTACTAAAACATAGCTTATAGCATTTATCACTATTACTGAGAGTTCTTACATAGCTATAAATCAAAATCAAAGTTGTAACTACCATTTTGATTGTGCACAGTTCACGGCGATGCTTAGGCGCCTATTTTAGCGCTCAAAACCGCGTAACTGCACTGCACCGGTGTTGCACTCGTTTCACCGGTTCTGTAAATTCTGAGATTTTACAGAACCTTGCACTGAACTGCAGTGCACCGGTGCACCGGTGCAGCATTACATAAGGGTGCACCGCGGTTCAGTGCGGTGCAGTTTGCGGTTTTTATCGGTTATATGAACCGCACTTTTGAACCCTAACATCACCACAAGTATTGTACTTTAAGTATCAATTTCCCATTCAATTCCAAAGCCGATTACTCTAAGATTGTAGATTTGAGCTCGCGTAGTAAGTCTCATGGTAGAACTGTACTTTCCCTGAGATCACCAGGATATGCCAAGGTTCTAATATTTTGTGTGACCAAAAGCAATCTCTCATTTAAGAACAAGTATAGTCCCTGACCTTATGGCCAAAAAACAAGGTCATGTCTGGCCTTAAGAATTTGATGACATTTATGATTATTATTCTGAACAATTGCACGTGAAATCCTTCTCCTATATCAGGGATAAAAGGCTTTGAAAATCAATTTCTTTATCACATGCCATTCATATTGTTTTTCGCATGAAAAACACAAGCGGGAGGCGGTGGCATTTGATTTTGCGCGCAAAAAACAATACAAGTGGCGCAGGTGACAAAGAAATCAAATTTCAAGGCCTTTTGCGCCCGATATAGGAGACAAATTTCTCGAAATAATAAGCTTAAATGACATTTACTTTACTGTGTGATAAATCATTACTATTTCAGTGGAAGTTGATTAATGTTTGCTTAAAGATTGTCATTGTACATGTCAATGACTTTTTCGCGCGTCGTTTATAGAATGCGCCGTAGTGTCAACCGATTCATGTGCCTTTTCTTTGCCTTTGCCACCTTTCTTTCCAAAGCATGTCTTTTTGTCAGAAGAAGAGGACAAGTTGTTAGAGTTGTTAGAAGGTTTGCTAGCTGGGTAAGGCGCTCCCTTCTTGTTGTCTTTCTTCTTTTTCTGATCATTCCAAGAGGATTTGGAATCAGATTGATGTTTGACGCCGGAGATGCGGGCCGCAAGTGAGGTAGCATTAGATTGGCGGCGGCGGTACTCATCCTGAATGATCAGCATGATGTTGGAAGGAGTGAGTAGTTTAGCATCTCAGGAAAGGATGGTCATTGCAAGATTGTCCCATTGAGCAGGAAGGGCAGCCAAGAGGATCATAGCTTTAACCAGTTCTGGAAGAATGAGACCTGAGCCATCAAGGTGAGAGAAGATGTCAATGAGGCCAAGGCAAGAGTGGGATCGGCTCTTCCATCAATTTGGAAGTTAATGGCTTCTTTGAAGATGCCAAAAGTACCGGCATTTGCCATAGATCTTTTTGATTTCAGCCCAGGTTTCATAGGGTTCATCCTTTAGAACAGTAGCTCTGATGTCATCAGGAAGTCGGAGGGCAATTAAGCCCATGGCTTGGTCATCAAGGTTGTCCCAGTCATCAATCTCTTTCTGTTGCTCAGTAGTGGTGATATCCACATCTTCATTGGCCTTGCAGGTGCCAGCTTTGACTTTGTCAGGAGTAGCTTTGCGGTATTGGCAAATGGGTTGAGTGGATTGACCACTGACAACAGACCAGCAACAAGAGGCTCTGAGGAGCACAGTCATTGAGCTAGACCAAGAGGGGTAGTTAGCCCCTGTAAGGAGAGGAACACTGGATAGGTTGGAGAGAGGCATGTTTTTGATAGGGTTCTAGAAAAAGTAGAGCAACAGTCAGTTGACGTGCTTCCACAAGTTATGAACTCAGATTGTAACAACAAAGTTGGAAACCTGTGACAAGTGTGTTCAGTGTTGATCACATATAATTATCCATCCATTTTCCATCCACTGATCTGATCATTCCAATTTGGACTCAGTCACTTAAGTTGATTGGAACACAAATAGGGTAGCTGAATGCCAAGAATATGCATTCAGTCAACATTCAGATGTGCTTTCAAGCAGCACAATCAAACAGTATCCCCTCAGCATGTGAAGAACTTAAGGCAAGCCACAGGTAGGTAATGTGTATGTACAATTATTCTACAAAGGCCAAGAACCCAATGATCGTTTGCAGTTTGCCAGCAGATGCACATGAATGCTTTATGGCTATTATAGCGGTGACCCCAAGTCTACCTGGCAGGGAACAAAACTCAAAAGGGAATGCCATCACAGCAAAGCCCTTAAACAGTTTGTTCGATCATTGGGTGCCTATGTAAATACATGTGTGTGTCAGTGTGCAAAGTCATGTATATTTTTAAACAATGCAGGAATGGATAAGGATGGAAACGAGTCCAGGTCCTAACAGGTGACCTGCAGATTTGACCCGTGGGAATACCTGTCTGACCCGGATCCGCCGGATCCAGGTACCCGTTCCCACAGGTCACATTTTATAAATTAATCCTGACCTGCAGGTACCTGTCAATCATATTCCGAGTTCTTATGTAAGTAAAACTCGGCATTTCTAGAGAGGGGATTTTAGGGCATTTTTCACCTAACTTCTAACTTTGCAAATCTCCATTAGGAATTTTTGTGATGGTATCAAATAAATTGTATTATATTTTGATGTATTGTAATTTACCCTATTTTGTAATGCCTCACATGTGACATGTCATTTTTAGATCAAAAACCAAATTACAATGTGAATTCAACAAAGGTCAAAGCGACAAGGAAGCCTAACTGGATGGATGGCCACATATGCAAAGTAGTTAAGGCTGAATGGCATTTACTTGGGAATTGTCATTCCAAAATTGAAGATTTCAGAAGTTTTATAGGAGCGGATTGTTGCCAGTTGAGGTAGAATCATTCCTAGGTGATTTAAACTAGAGATGTCCACGAGTCCGGATCCAAGTATACTTGGATCCGGCGCGCAAGTACCTGTGGCCCAAAAGCCTTGACTTGTGACCTGCGGAAGATCTGTGGGAAATGGATCTTTGACTTGCAGGTAATTTACCTGCGAGTTCGCAAGTACCTGCAGGTATTTGTGTATTTATGCCAAAGAGTGTACTAATAAAGCACTTACCTGTTTTATGATACATACCATTTATAAAACATTGTACTGTAACTGTCTACTATTATTTCATACTTAGTTATGAAGTAAATATGTACTGACACAAAAGTTTTACATTGTAGACAGCTCACAGCAATTGGGCGCTTAAATTAGCGCCAAACGTTGTGAGCTGTCTACAACCTCAAACATATGTGCCAGTACTTGATGAGTACTATGATACTAAGATAGGGCTCATGGACGATCTGCTCACATCACGTGTGTGCAAAACAATTAATAGCGCCTTGCAAACTTTGTTTTTGCAAAAACTGCCACCGCAGAGCTTTAGAGAGGACTTTTACCAACAAGTTGTTGCAAGCAGATTTCTGGAATTCGCATGTTTGAGACCGCTATTAATTTTTTGAGATGGACATTGACACGTGACGTGAGCGGATCGTCCATGAGCCCTACCTTACGAATTACTGTAAGTTTTGAGTGTTAACTGACAAATATTGTTGCTTGCATTGTAAATTTTAAGCACTAATTAACAAATGTATGGGTTTAGATTGCTTGTACAAGTCATAAAAATACCTGCAAGTCAGCTGAAATTCTCCAAAGTCTGACCTGTGACCTGTGCCGGACCCATAGGAAACGGATCCTGGGATCCACGGGTCACATACTTGCAGGTTTTCCCACGGATCTTACCTGCGAGTACCTGTAAAGACCTGGACTTGTGGACATCTCTATTTTAAACTAATGATTCTGGCAGCCTTGGTGAGTATTGGCACCCAGCCATCCATTGTTGTTACGCCAAACTGATTAAGCACACCTTAGCACAGTGTGGTAAGCTGTAAGGGTGCAAGGGTACACTCATTCTTACTATTAGTGATGTGCCGGTTAGGGCTCTGAGCCGGGCCTGGCCTGGCTGGAGCCGTTTCTAGGGCTCAGGAGGGCTCAGGGCGCGGGTCAGATTTTTGAAGGCCCTGAGCTGGCAGCTGGGGCCGGGGCTTGAGGCGCTTATTTATGCGGATAAAATTTGGCTTCCAAGTTTTTTTAAGCTGAAAAAAGAAGAGAAAAAACAGGGAGAAGGGAAGAGATTATATACCTTTTGTTGCAACTTTTTCTGAGTTTTCTTGGCTCAATTTGATGTATTGGTGGTATACACAGTATTTTGCCTCAGTCTGTTTTGGTATTCAAGGTGATTTTTACGTTCCGAGTACCTGACTACTAAAACAGCAGGTATCTCCGGATGGAGTCAGGACTCAGGCAATTAAAATCAAGATGACAAAGTGCTGAGTGTGCCGGCTCTCTATGAAAGCTCGAGAGCAACTCGAGAGTCATGAGAATCATTATAATCTTTCCACTGGCACTAGTTACCAACTATGGGGTAGTATATTTATATTAGATTTTGGCACATCCCATTGAGCAAGAAGCAAAGTAATTCTGACATTGTTCTCTCCCAGCTGTAGTACTTGCAAAAGTCATGATTTCCTTGTCCTTTGCATGACCGGGTGGCAAATTCTCAGCTCCTTGGAAGAGGGCTGAGAGAAACATATATGTCAGTGGCATCCACAGTGACCAAGAGGCATGTCATGCAGATAACACTACTAGCTACAGCACTCTCAGAGCCAATGGCAAGCATATAGCACAGATAGGCAATGACACTCTCAAAGATAGCAAACACTTTTTAAAAATTTGAGCTAGTATACTTTCACAAGGCCAGAATGGGTATGTGTATATTGACAATGTTAAACAGTGGTATATGCACTTCGAGTGCATCCGTGTGCCACAGATGTGCGGTGAAATCATATATATCAGTCCAATCCCAAGTCAACACCAAAAATTGAGCAAAGAAGACCGGAGCTGGCTTTCGAAATCTTTAACATGTCCACAACCCATTGAGCCATATTCCCCTCTCTATTCTTGCTTTGCAAGTTGATATAAGCAAAGATAATCAAAGAAAGACTTAGCATAAATAAAACTGCAGAGAAAAGCAAGAAGCACAACACAACTATGCAAGTGTTGGAAGCAGCATCCGAATCAGCAAAACGTGGGTGAGCTGGAGCTGTTGTCAGGCACCATACAGCCGTTTCCAGCGGCTCCCAGCGGCCCCCAGCGGCGTTCCGGCACTGTACATGCACATTTTTGTTGAAACTAGATTACCGCTTATGAGTCGTATCTAATCAGTAATGTGAGTCGACTAGATGCACTTGCTATACGATTGATGAACTGTCAATATATGCTATGTTGAAACTCACCCTCAAACACTAGACTCAGCCTCTACGCAGGTTCGTATAGATGTAGTCAATTATGCCATTCGCTATTAGTCTTATGATACATAGCTTGTACGCTGCCTTGCAGTACCTATGAACAATACCTATAGAATTACCATATGGACTCCATCTTCTAGGGTACATTATGCACATGTATATGCACTATGTTTAGCAGTACAACTCAAGTAGACTCATACATTGTTATAGGGTTTATTATATTCTGTAGTATAAATACTGTAGATATTTTCTGTTGGCATTAGCAATTGGACCCTGGTTACATCATTCTAGTACTAAGACTAACCGCTTCAGTACAACATGAATGTGGGCCAGTTGAGTGACTAACAATCCTCATAGTGATATATGGCTTAACATCCATACTCTAACCATCGGCACTATAGCTCAGTTGGTTAGAGCACCAGTCTAGAGTACTGTGTGGTCGCTGGTTCAATCCCAGCTAGTGTCAACATTTATTTCCCTCCTGTTTCAAGGTCACTTGATTTGGGACAAGGTACTCCTTGATCCTGGTCACCTGATTTCTCTAACATTTTCCTGTAACAATAACCAAGAATCCTACTATTTGTCTGGACACTTGTTCTGCTCTCAACAAGCACTCTCTACAACTCCTGTAACACCCTTACACTCTCAGGTGAGTATGCTGTCGACCTTGTGTTGACTGACCGCTGTTTCTACAGTTTTCTGATCTGAGTCCTGCCCAGCTGGCAACCTAGCCTTGGTCATTGTAAGATGTAATAAATCTGTAAACCAATTTACAACTGGTTGGAGATCAGTTCTCCCAGCTCAATTTGACTTTTATTCATTGAAGTTTGTGTATTTTATATCAACAAGTTGTAAAAGTGCAAAGACAAGTGTCAATACTGAATTGTTTAAGCTAACCTGAGTCAGTTCTAAATCTGTACCTTGAGCCTGAGCAGGCCCGCAGCCGGGCTCAGGATTTTACTAGGCCCTGGCCCTCATGAGCGAGGCTCCAGCCAGCACAACACTACTAATTGCTTATGTGGATGAGGATCAATCCTCATCCATGTAAGGAATTTGATAAACTCTATGGGTTGCAATTATCGCTGAGGCCACATGATTAAATTGCTTATGTGGATGAGGATCAATCCTAAGCAATTTAATAAACTCTATGGGCGGCAATTATTGCCGTGGACACATGATCAAATTGCTTACGTCTATTCACCGTTTCCGGGTCTGATGTAAAAATTCACAATAGGATTGACCATGTGCTGCCATACAGCCTCGTATGCAGAGTACACAAGCATAAGAGACCCGTGACTACGTCACAGAAACGCATACAATTCTGATTTCTAACATAACTTGAACAGTCAGGTATGGTCACTGGTCAGTTTTTAGATTCAGCAAATGGATTCAGTTACTGGAGACAAAAGTTAATCACTTTTTGGAGGTGATTTGCTTTGTACTGAACTGTGGTTTGCTCCAAATCAGGCCTGAATCCTGCCTGAATCACACATGAATCACACATACCTGAATCACTTGAATTCCACCTCATATGTACTTGATGGTCGGTCATAGTTATTGCCGTTTTCAAAAGTCTGCGGAAAACGTCGAAATTATTTTACGGGCGCTTATTCGTTTCCACAAGTTTCGCCTTCTTCCATACCACAACAATCTCTTCGAGCCACCGCCTATAACAGACAAACCACAAGAGGACTTTTATACAGTGTCTTTATAAGCTTGTAGCTCTTATCCAGCCATTTTTGCACCATTTTCTTTGCTCTGGGCCTGTCAACGAGTCGTTCAACAACACATTGAAGCATCTATGATACAGAACCATGACAACTTGAAAATTTGTGCTAGAACTGTGACTGAGGCTTGTTCTTTAGCCCGCAATATCAAACCAGGGATTAGTGGTATAACCGAGGATAGCTACTGGTGTATCGTGCATGTATCTTCCTTCAATGATTGACCTGGTGCTAATGAACATTCTAAGTGGCTATCGTTGTGTTTCTCTTCCATACAATCTGTACCTTGCGAATTACCTCAAATAGCCTTGATGTTCCGCTCTCAAGTTGTTCCAACCTCTCGAACAATGTGTCAAGTTTTTGTCCTGTATCCACGGATGTCTACATCATCATTGCCTATTGCTAGATTCTCCGAAACTTGTAGTCTGATCTGATTGTTATATATGTACTGCTAGTACCTGCAATCCACTATCTAGGCCTAAATGAGGTTGTCATCGTCATGTCCCCTTGTACACAGTCCAAGGTCTCAACCTGTTTCGACTCCCAACTCTTACACAGATTGACACAATCTTGATCCTCCATCTATTCAGCTTTGAACTTGTACAATTCATATGATATCCTGACTTCAGAGGCAATAAAACAGAGGCAGCGTTGGGATCTTATGTACCTTCCAATGCAAATGTAAAAGATGTTTGTTTCGGGCACACCAAAAGTTGTCAAGATTTCATGGGTTACTTATATACATTTAAAGAAGATACGTGCCAACTTTAGAAGAGATTGGGAAAGATTTGAGCTCAGCGAAAGGTCAGAAGCAAAAGACGACCTGAGTATGAAAAAAAAAAATTCGACATTTTCCGCAGACTTTTGAAAACGGCAATAAATCATGATTTTGAGGCAATTCTTGCCACTTGGGTGAATTCAAGTGATTCTGACTCTTTCTGTGAACTGCAAGAAATTTATCAGTACTTATTGTGCATCAAGATATTGTGCTAACCGTACCTCTGGCCCTGGGCCTGTAATAGTGTCAGCAAGAGCAAGGCCATTAGGCACAGTCAGACCTTCAAATTCAGGTATTGATTCGAAAGTTGATTCAGCAGTTGATTCAAAATTCAAGAATCAGGCTGAATCCTGATGCAACTTTTACAGCCCACTTTAGAGCCTTGATTCATTGAGTTGATTCTTCTGTTTGCTGTAGTACAGTTATTTATGTATCTAATGAAATTATTCTTATATAAATGTTGATTGTTGAAATCGTGAATCAACTCCTGTAGTTAGTTTACTGGATTCATGATTCAGATATTTTGAACCCACTTTTGAATCAAGACCTGAATCTCAAGCTCGGACTGCACCTATTTAGGTAAATCCAGGTGCGATTCAGTAAATGGATTCAGCTACTGGATTGCAACCTGAATTGCAGACAAAAGTGAATTGCCTTGGTGAAGCACCTGCTGGAGGTGTTTCACCTCATAGTGAATCACATACCTGAATCACTCGGTGAATCATAGGTATTTGATGGTCAGTCAAATTTAAATCGTGATTCTGAAGCGATTCTGGTCCTCTGAATCGCTCCTGAATCGCTTGGTGAATCCAAGACAATTCTGAGAACTGACCATACCTATTTATCACCAGCAGGAGGAACAATTCTCTTGCAGATACTTATACTGGTTATGGATATGTCACTTCCAGCTGGATAAAGTGCCCCCCACTGGTGAAAGTCCTGATAAGTACTCTGCCTGATTTAATGCCTGATTTTCATGTCTCTCATTAGTAGAGCTTGGAAGTGGTTTCTGGTTATGGACTCCTTTAACATTCTTAGAGAGGCAGATCTAACATTATTGAAAAAAAGAAATTAAAGCATCAATTTCAGTGTGTATATTGAGAACAGACATAGAGGTGCACTGGGCACTGGGCAGTAGAAAGTAAGTAGTAGTGTAGTGGTAAGTAAGAGAAAGGGAAAGGACAAACAACGCTGAATGCTCAACGGCGACACTCTTATCTGGAAATGCGCCGTCACGGTCCGGAAATCAAGATGTGCCATAACGACGGCAAAAGCGGCGTTTGCACTCTGAGCCGCAGTGCAGCTGGAGAGCTTAGTAATAATGACAAATCAAATTAGACGCCGAAACCATGATTTAAAGTATAGGATGCTCCCTTACCAATATCCTTGGCCTCCTTGTGTATATACACATGAAGAGGCCTCCAGAATGAGCAGGCATCCCTCCCCCAGTAAACTTGCTTACTGTCAAGCCTGTAGTGATAGGGTGTTTCTGGCAGAAGAGAGAACAGAATTATTCAGAGTGCTTCATCAGCAAAACGTGGGTGAACTGGAGCCGTTGTCAGGCACCATACAGCCGATTCCAGCGGCTCCCAGCGCTGGACAGTGCCGGAAAGTGCCAGAAAGCGGCTTCCCGTGCATACACGTTTTGCTGATGTTTTGCTTCTGACAGAACTTGAATGTTGCTTGCATGAGCTTAAATTACATTTGAACAGATGAAGAAAGAGACCTTCTGCTTATTGTTGTTTGAAATTTAGTCTTGTTTAGTTTAAGTACAAAGAGAACCCCCACTGAACAATCTTTGATTACCCCAGAGCTCAAATGTCTGATTTTGTGTTTGTGTTAGTGTTGTTTAGCCTTCTGCCCACATACCCACAGATAGACCCATCACTGTTATGGTATACACACTGTCTTGTAATTAGGACCAGGAATATATTTGGATACAAAGTGTATCATCCAAAGTAATCTAACTACTCCCTATCGCTCCTGATAGTATGGTGGGGTATGGTTTCTTGATGGAATATCCACTGGAAGTGTTGGATATCACCAGATATCAGTACTGTACTAATCAGTTTATTTTGTCAGGTCAACCTGTGACTGGGGAAGATTTTTTGTCAATCAAGGTCAAATTTAGCACTTTTCCTCGTGTTTTCAAGGGGAAAAAAATTATTTTGTGACCAATGAAAATGGAATTTCGTTGGTACGCGAAGCGACCTATTACCTCTGTGACAATTTGTCATTTTCGAGGTCCCTGTGACCCGTTGTTGTAGTGCTAGCTGCCCTAGCGGTAGCTAGTACTCCACTTCTTACATTTACTATTACTTTACTTTGATGTTCACTTATGCACTAGCTTACACTTTACCACTTCATCGCTCACTGTTAAATCATTCTTTACTTTGTCTCACTTTCCTTACTTACTATTACTTACTATCTACTTGTTTCCTACTACATTTTCTCCATCCCCTAGCTATTCTTTATACTTATACATCCTGTTTCACTATGCTAGTGATGATCTTTTCCCTTCTTTAGGTTAGGATATTATCACACATACACTGACATCCCCAGCACTGTGCCCGATATTCCAATGTTATACGGTCCACACCAGTCTCTTCACGATCTTCTTACGCCGCATCACTATCCCGACAATTAAATGAGTTCAAATCGTTAATTTGATCGGACTGCCGGATATGCCGGGTATTCGTCCCTCCCACTTCCCTTACATCGTTCGAGCCATCCCGCACTCCCCTCTTCCCAGGATTGTATTTCAAGGATGCGTTACACCTACTCTTGCGCACTACGGGAAGTAAAAACAATTAATTTGATTGTCTGAGACAATCATTTTTTGAAAAAACAATCATTTAGATGTTTTTTTGCCAAACACTCATTTTGATTGTCTTGAGCAAGCAATTATTTAGAGTGCTCAAAATTAAGACAATCATTTGGATTGCCTTGAGAAAACCATCATTTTGAGTACCCAATTAAGACAATCATTTAGATTGCCTACCATTGAGGACAATCATTTGGATTGCCTTGAGCTAACTATCTTTTAAAGTGTTCAAAATTAAGACAATCATTCAGAGTGCCTACTACTGCAGACAATCATTTGGAGTGTAACAGTTCTGCAAAACAATCATTTTGACTGATGTCAGGCCAGAGGCCAGAGCAATGGTAATTTAGTATTTAATTTTCACAAAAAATAGAATCAACACTCAGCTGTAGTACAAGACCATTGTTACATTCTAATTTCTACAATTTCATCATCCCCTGGTACATACATGACCCACTACAGCAGCCACTGCCCTCAAGCCTCTGACAATGCTTAGTGTTGTGAATATGCACTGGAACAGGGACTGAAGTAAGCTATGAGGCTGGAGGGCCCAGACTCAAGAAGATACTAGATTGGGGAACTGTAGGTAGTGGCCTCAGAATGTCAACTCCATCTTTTCTGCCTAATATGCCCTTCAATGGTGATAGGCTTGTCCGATTTTTTGTATAAAACACTGTCCCAGGAAGAGCCCCGATCTTTAGGAGTCAGCCCCACATCAAAAATGGGGCCGATTATGTCGGACCAAGGAATTTCTTAATTAGTTCAAAAAGCTTGCTGCAGGCGGCACCACACAGTGGGCCTGGGAGCGAGCATTATGTCCAGGGCTCCGGCGGCCAACGCCGCCAAATATCCAATCAAGAAGTACCTACATTTGGTTACTTACAGCCAAAATATTCCAGAAAAACGCCCGCTGCAGTGGGAGCGTCAGGTCCTGGTTGTCGCAACGCCGCCACCACCACCACCTGGCATCAGGAAAAGCCATTTTTTGCCTAGGTGACCCCAGAGTGGCCTAAAGCAAACTAGGTGACCTATGAATCCTATGGCATCCTAGCAATTTGGGCTCGTCCCTTGCCAGTCAAGGCTCTTGAGGATTCCCTAGGCAATCCTAGGCAAACCCAGGGCAAGCCTAGGTTTGCCCAGGTTTACCCAGGTGCACCCAGTGCCAATCATGTCTGGGCATGGCCATTCCTGTCCAGAGCCTTGGAGGGGCTAATCTCCTACTATTTGCAGCTGGGGCTGGAGGGGTTGTATCCTTCTTCATCAGGAAAAGTCGTTTTTGCCTAGGTGACCCCAGAGTGGCCTAAAGCAAACTAGGTGACCTATGAATCCTATGGCATCCTAGCCCAGGTGTTCACCTGGGAAAACCTGGGCAAACCTAGGCTTGCCCTGGGTTTGCCTAGGATACCCTAGGGAATCCTCAAGAGCCTTGACTGGCAAGGGACGAGCCCAAATTCCTAGGATGCCATAGGATTCATAGGTCACCTAGTTTGCTTTAGGCCACTCTGGGGTCACCTAGGCAAAAACGGCTTTTCCTGATGTTTCCCTTCCACCATGGGGGATACTGGTCTTCCTTACCTCCGCCCTTCCTAAAGCAGTCTTCTGCTAGGTGACCCTCTCTCAAACAGTTTGAGTTAGTACACTTCTTTCCGTTTCCATTCCCTTTTGCTCCTGATCCACCAACAGCCACCGCAAGTTGATGTTCAAGATGCTCTATCCTATTCTGGAGAGCAATGTTGGCTTGCAATAGTCTATCACCTGACACGGCAGCATCAGGTCTAGTCTCTGTATGTGAATATTGAAAAACAATCTGCTGGATTACTGAGACCGACATAGGGTAAGTAGTTGGGTTTGCTGTGTTATTCTGTATGATGGTATCAAAGGATAAGGTTGGAAAGGCCTGTAGGTCGGAAAGGGCTGTAGGATGACATCCTTCAAGATTGTATCTGAGACATTGTTTCCACCCTCAATTGCCTCCCTTCTCAACTCTCGAATGTCTTGAAGAATGTGTCTATGGGCTCATGGTCACGGAAAATGTGGTTCCTGAGGCGACGGTTAGAGAGGATCTTCATTCTCTCATCTGTCTTTCCAAACTCATTCTTCAGGGCCTCAAAGACTTCATGCGCGTTCATCTTGTCAACGGAAGGGACAAAAGACGGCAAGTCCAAGACGTATGCCTCGATCATACCTCTTGCCCTATCATTCCGAAACGTCCATTCATCTCGAGACGGATTGGTGGAATATACCGGAGTAGGAGGAACAGTGACAGCGGCAGCGTTAGGAGGCTGTCGGATAGGGGGAATAGTGATAGTACCATCCACATATCTGATTAATCCCTGCCCTTTCAGCGAAATCATGATTTTTCTTTCAATCGGCGTTACTGGCCATCATCATTTAGTTTGTATGATCGGCCCCACCAGCCCCAGGGCTGACTGGAGTCTGGGGCTCTTCCTGGCTCTGACCAATAAAGAGAATGGGAAACTCACAACCATTTACCTAGCAACAGCTTGTACTTTCAGACCCTGATTTCATCTTCTGAGGACTATCCTCCAGCATATGCTATATCTCATCATGTTTATGTCAATGCTCCCCACTGCCACTCCATGGCCCATGCAAACACAGCCTAGAAACCCCTCTAACGAGCCCCAATATCCAACCACTCCCATTTTTGCAGGACCAGTACCCTTCTCACAATACCCCATTTCAAAAATGAGAACAGGCTTATCCTTGATCCCCGCATCCATTGCTTTGCAGTGCTTGCTCATCTCCCTACTCCTCTACCCAGCAGCAACCTCCTTACTCTGCCTCTCTATATTCCAGTTCACAATCCTCTTTGCCATAGCTGTTCATGTAGCATACTCATCACAACTCAGGCCTTCAGATGACTAAGGAGGTTGCAACTTGCTGCTGGGTAGAGGGGTAGGGAGATGAGCAAGCACTGAAAACCGATGGATGCGGGGATCAAGGATAAGCCTGTGCTCCTTTTTGAAATGGGGTATTGTGAGAAGAGAGTGGACCTGCAAAAATGACTGAATCTGTCCACTAATCTTTCCACTACTCCAACTTTGCACTACGGGAAGAAAGGGAAGCAATGATTAGATAGTAAGTACTTCAGAACTTGTTTAATCTCCAATCAAACAAAGAGTCTGCAATTATAGTCAGATAAAATTGATATGTTGTGGACAAATAACGCGTATTGCAAGCTACCTGTGGAACTTAGCAAGTTAGCGCACTTGGGAACGGCATGGTTCATTTTTTTTGATTTTCGCCCTCCCGGATCTCAATTGCTGTCACGCGTTGATTGTATTGAATATTATCTACCTCTCCTTCCTCATTGGCGCAAGTTGTTTGCATAGGGACCAGCAGGCAAAGCCATTAGGCTGAGACTGGGTACACAGAGCACCTTTGGACGTGAGAAAGTGTTCACCCGCTGGGCATGTGGGCACTTTTGGCGACCATCTGCTGCTGCTGAGGACCGAGCACCAGCAAGGGTCTGGGAGAAGTTGGAGCGAGTACGGCCCCTTTGTTTTTTTATCGTGCTCTGCAGTGGTACTAGGTAGGGCCAGGAGGGGTGCTACTATTCTTTCTAAGACTTTCTTGATGCTCCAGCCCTTAATGCTGACGGTGTTGTGAATTATTAATATAAGAGGCCTGGCCCACTGCAGTTGAAGTATTTGCATAATGGCCAAATTCTGGATCACGCATCAGGTTGATTCTTTGGGGATGTTCCTTCCAGATACTCACTGTGAATTTCAATCTTTATATCTACAAATTTGGGCACCCCCAGTTGTTGGTGCAGTGCCATACAGCCTAGGCGATGGTGAGTTCCTACTATGTACTAATATTTGTATGCCTGTGATTGCTGCTTAGAGTATGTACTGATATTTCCTTATACACTATATGACAGTGGCATCTGCATCTGGAACTTGTACAAGTACTTGTGAAACAATAAGTACTACCCTCAGAAGCGTGCTTGGAGTACAATCAACTCGTGTTGAATATTTACCTGTCAAACAATAAGTACTAGCTACTTGAATATGCGATACATAAATAAAATGACTTACCCTCAGAAGTGTACTTGGAGTACAATCAACTGAGGGACTTAACATCACAATCTGAACAAGCATAAGTAAGTAGCACAAAACTGCCAAGTGTATATAGGCGCAATGAGTTCGTTGTTGGCGTTTCTGAGCTAGTTGCTCTCCTAGGTCCTTACCGTCTGGTGTCTTCTTTGCGTCGGAAATCCACCGGAGGGTATGGATCCTGAGGTAGGCAAGTTTGACATCTGAGACGTCCTCTTCATTGTCAATAGTACACAATCTACAAGCGTTATTCCTATTCTGTATCTCAAAATTCTTCTTCAGTTTGCCAGTGAAAGTTTGCCGAGTAGAGAGGTAACTGTCACGTTTTTGTGTGTTTTGCAAACTCTGCCTGGCCTTGCCAAAGAGGACTGGGTGGGAAGAGGGCCTGTAGGTAGCTGCATGCCGCGGTATGACAAGAGCTCAATGAAAATTACGTGAAAGTTGGTTTGGCAACGAGAATCCAATGAGAAGTTAAATGGGTGCCTGCTCACCCGCCCAGCAGGCAAACACATTACACTTTCCATGCCCAAGGGTACTCTGCATACCCAGCCTCAGCCCAAAGGCTTCACCCGCTGATACCTATGCAAACGACTTGCGCCAACAAAGATGGAAAAGTAGATAAGATAATATTCAACACAATCAATACGTGACAGAAATTGAGATCCGGGAGGGCGAAAATCAAAAAATGAACCATGCCATTCCCGAGTGCACTAAGCAAGTACAAGCTACATATAAGTGTAAGTACTAGTTCCATAAATATATATATAAACAATGTACTATACAAACTGCCGTAGGTATCCGGCGCAGCGGGGCCTCGGAGCTGTGAGGCTCCCACAGGGGATTGGAGACTTTGATATGCTCTATGGATTCTATTGCTTGTTCTACTACTTGGCATTTGTACCAGGCCT
Source organism: Rhodocollybia butyracea (assembly GCA_015501585.1). Lineage (NCBI taxonomy): Eukaryota > Fungi > Basidiomycota > Agaricomycetes > Agaricales > Omphalotaceae > Rhodocollybia > Rhodocollybia butyracea. Next base: position 32,962 of record JADNRY010000353.1, read on the forward strand.
TATATACTACAGTACAGGTACTACTAGATATATCTACCAGGTCAGTAGCTGAGTAAGTAAATTGGTAAGCAATGTCGGAGGAATATCAGTGCCGGATTGCCATGATGCCATCATCAGATTGGCAACTACAACACAAACAACTGAAGGACTAAGGACGGCTCGTCCTGTATATATGTAAGTACCAGAAACTGCCAGGTAAATACTAGACACTCAGATAATCAAATAGGAAATCAAAGAAATAGAACTGACAATCCAGGAATGCAATGGATGTCTCGTGTGAACCACCATTCAAGGAGATCAGTGTTCCCAAATGATGCTGGAAACAATGTCATTTTGAAGTAGCGTTGAAGTTCATCATCGAGGGAATGTGAGCTATAGACGTCGATGCTATAATAAGTGCAAAGCTTAACAGCGGGATTTAAGGGGGGGGGCACAAACGGAGGCGGAAACGACCCCTTTATTCTAAGTACAGTAGCTAATATATATAGGTCAATCAATAACAAATACGGTAAAGTACGGGGCGGCGGGTAGTAACATGACCGGGGGGCAGCTGAGACTGAAAAATCGGTCATACCAAGGGCTGGCTGCGCCTCCGCGCATGCGGAATCAATTCTGCCGAGGGCCAGTTGGGCTGGGTTTTCAATTCCCGGGCGTCCAATACCTAGATATTGCCTAGATATTGTTCAGATTCTGTATTTCTGAGAGTAAAAGTTCGAAAATTTTTGCCGCCACTGTAAGTTGACTGTAAGTATAGAAATTAGCTATGAAAAAAATGCCCATAGTACATGATTTTACAGTGCAAAATGGCTTGCTATGCACTAAAATCTTGCAGGAAAAAGGCCTAATTATACAAAAAGTTCACGCTAACGCGCGAAGCCCAAAATGCCCTTGCCACTGTGTGTACTTAGGGCCTGTTCAGCAAGATTGAGTCCGATGTTGGTCAAATGTTCATTTCTTTGTGTTGTTTCTCTAAAGTTTCCATGCTAATATATCCATTTATTCATAGTCTTACTTAAATAACATTAAAAAAGGTTTATTGAACTTAAATTGAGCTCATAGTTGCCCGTTAGAGCGAAGTGCATGGGCGCTTACCTGGTCACATGACCATCGGTCACAAACGGTCTTGTCGGATTTAATCGGTTCGAAAACGGTCCAAACGGTCCGGCGTGGGAACCCTTGGTTTGAGGCTGTAGCCCTGAGACCCGAAACAACAACCGTCGGACTGGTGGTCCACCTTCAACAGGGAAGATGAGAACTTCCTTTGTGTTGTTGAAGCTCTTGGAAGGGGATCGTAATGATACTAGTTATAGGTAGGTATATAACCAATCTCTTTACGCTCCATAAACCTTAACTCCAAACTCTTTCACACGTCGACTCTCCTTCTCTTTAACCTCCACCACCCAAGTTCCAACTTCTCTATTTTCTTTCCTCTACTTTAACAACAACATGGCATCACAAACAACTCGGCTACGGCTCGGTGATTATGGCGCTCAACATCACTGATACACGCAATTTCAAACTGTGGCCTCCTCAATCTCCTCCAGCAATTTCTATGGCAACCTCAGCATATTCGCTATCAATTCCACAGCTCAGTTTGATCTCCGGTAGGGCGTAGCGTTCTAGCGGTTTGGCGTACTTAATGTATGTATAGAAAGTTTTTCCTTCGTGCTACTGTGCCGTGGCTGTACCGTATCAGCTATTCGCCTTTCCCTCTATACAGTCACGGTACCTATAAACCGTGCATAGACGGTGGTGGTGCCGAGCTCTAATGCTTTTCCCGTTAGGTACTTCAACGAAAGTGTTCTGGCCGCGGACTTGCAAATTCCGCGCAAGAGCACAGCCACATCAATGTAGTAACCACGTCAACGTAACTGCCACGTCAATTGGGCGCTTACTCCGTTTCGTTCAACCGATCATGTCCTGCTCCTCTATAATCACACTGCTCTTGTAAAATTGGATGATTTGGCCTCAGAGGGTTTTCGTCATTGAACCTGTGACCTGTGGTTTTGTGAGTCCCTCGACACTCAAAGTACGGGATTCTCATTTTTATTGCTATTTTATCAGCGCTAGCGTCCATGCGGTGGTTCCACCGTTACTGTCTTAACGCCATCTTCTATGTTACGCGCTGCATCACCGCCCCAACAATTTGGACATAACTTCGTACACACCTTCACCAATCAACCAACCACTAGCCACGCCCTCCGTTCATCTGACAAACTCTTCGGGTGGCTGGATCGTCTTGACACAGTGCCAGCCGCCGTTGGAAGCATTGTAGGCCGCTTGGGTCAGAGGTGACGAGATTTTCTTTTCTTGTCGCCACCTCTGGTCCTTCAGCTCAGGGCTCAACGTTCAACGCCTAGCCTCTCCTGGAAGTGCGAGACATTATTTCCTCAACGCTAGTAACGGCATGGACCATGGCTACTACAATCTAGCCCATGGTTCTCCTGTATCAATCCTTGTTGACTAGCAAGGGCCCAGCAGCGCCGGTGGTTACTTGGGTCATTCCAATGCACACCCACGTCGCTGCCGATCATGATCTTCCCGTCCTCAGCGGCGGCATTACCAGACGCCATTGCTCTTCCCAAAACTCTCCCCGCCCACTCGCTCTATGTCCATTTGGTGGGCCAACGCCGTTGCGCAGCACTTAACTAGGTCCTGATCCATGCCGACGTTGCCTCCAATCTTCACTTCGCCACCCGTGACCATGCCAGAAGGCCAAAACTTTTCCGCTCACCCATCCTCTCCGCGTGCATTCAGTGGGTGAACGCCATGGTGTGCAGTGGTTCTGACCCAGGTTGACATTGCTGTTACTATCCTCGCTTGTGGCCATGCTGGACGCCATCGCTCTTCCAAAAACTTCTACCCACCCGTTCTCACCACGTAAGTTTTTTTCCATCCATTCTTGGCTTGCTACGTTCGGTGCTTCCGGTTCCAAGCCGAATCGGATGCACAGCCTTATTGCTCCGAGCCTTGTTCAAGGTGCTACCGAACGCCTTCCGGCCTCAATTTCTGGTGCCGTTTCTTAAGGTGCGCGTGGTCCACCAATCAAGCCGTAAGTTCTGCATATCTCTTTGTTCTTTTGTCCTAATAAGTACCCATTTATACAGTTCTCTCCTTCAGGTAGTTCTATGTATTACAACGACCGGTTATGACATCAAGCTAAGTTATTAATTTTTTTTTGCTTTGGCCTCAGTTACAACAATCTTTTCTTGAGGTATATCTCTCATAGGTCCCCTCAAGAATGTATGTCCTTGCTTGGCCCTTTATCCGTCTTCTGGATGCACCTTGTAGCGTTGAGCTTAGCGTTCAAGTGTAAAGAAGGCGCGCGTTTGTTTCTAAGGCGTTTTGGTTCTCGCTGATGGGTCTTATGTTCCAAACGGGTGGAGAGCAAGCATCCATAAGCTTCCACGTCTTTGATTTTGACTTGACTTCAGGCTTACAGAAACTTTCCAGATTTATTTTGTGCGCTAACACTGCTGACCTTGGGTTCGTACGCTTCATCTCTTTAGTTAAATCTATTCATTGTGCAATGTAGATTTCATGCCTAGAAGGTGCCGCAGGTTCTTCAAGGGTATGTGCTTTATAAAATTTGAGATAAGTCAGTGTCCTCTTCTGTCTCTCCTCTACTTGTAGAATCTATACATCTTGAATAAACTTTTACTGTCATATGAGACCCCATGAGAATGAGCAGAGTGATGATGTAAGAGCCACCAAATGATTGTTACATGCACTCAGAATGATTGTCTAAGGCACTTGGAAAGAGTGCCCAAGACAGTTGAAATGATTGTTATAAGCACTCAGAATGATAGATGAACAATCCTAATGATTGTTTGAAGACACTGTGACCCATTTCCAAAAACAATCATTTAGACTGTCCTGAACAGTCAATTTAAGTGTTTCATACCATCATTTGAAGTGTTTTTGACAATCATTTAGATTGTTCAAAACTGTTATATAGAGTGGTTCAGACTATCATAATGAAAGGCTAGGACAATCATTGAAAGTAGTGCAGACAACCCTTAAGAGTGATTTAGACAATCAATAAGATTGGTTCAGGCAACCTTTAAGAGTGATTTAGATAATCAATAAGATTGATTCAAACAATCAATATAAAGGTGTAAGACAATCTTTTTGATTAAACTGAACAATCATTAAGAATGGTTCAGACAATCAATATGAGTGCAAGACAATCATTTAGATTGTGTTTTGGACAATCAAACTAATTGTTTTTCCTTCCCGTAGTGATTAGTCACAATCATTGATGCAAGACCTGTCCCTGATGATGGATTGTATGTGATTTTGTGTTGATTTTGAGTTATGCAAGATCATATACTGTAGGTACTAGTAGCACTTGGCTGTAAATAATCAAAACATAGTAATAAATTATAATCCAAGCTAAGGCTGTGCAAGGATGCCAGGTCACAGGTACCTGACCTGTGCAAAAACCCGCAGATCCCGGTACCCGTTCCCATGGGTCCAGGTCAGGTTGCGGGTCGCGTTTTTTTGGCACAGGTACCCGCATGGCGGGTCCGGGTTAGACCGGGATCCAGACTCATGTCCATCTTTAGGAATGGAGAGAAATGTAATCCATGAATGTTACCATGTACCATGACCAGCTATGCACAACATGCGAGCTTTGTACACTCCAGGAATGAGTGTTGGACATTCATTAGAACACTGTCTAACCAAGTGCAGTAAGCACAATGGAGGGTGCAACATGTGTTGAACATATCCGGGGCCCATAACCTGTAGAAACAGCAGTCAGTCAACACAAGGTCAACAGCATACTCACCTACTAGAGTGTAAAGCTGTTACAGGAGATTGTAATAGTGCTTGTGGAGAGCAGAACAAGTGTCCACACGAATAGTAGGATTCTTGGTTATTGTTACAGGAAAATATCTACAGTATTTATACTACAGAGTATAATGAACCCTATAACATGTTGGAATTGATTATTATGATGTCACGCGATTTTCCATAAATGCGGTGACATCATCGGGATTGATCACTAGGATTGGACTTTCCGAGTGCCAGACTAGGTATTTCGGGCCATTACTCCACAAAGCGTCTCATCCTGCGGTATATTTCTTGATCCTATCTTTAAACATGCACTATTATATGTTTGTACCTTGTTTCATAGCCTATTCATATTTCCGCACCGCCTGCGGAGGCCGCATATCTTTTACTTATATTCGTAGATACTTTGTGTCAGCTCCCCTCAGAGTGTTCTCTTATCTCTGAGGTGAGCCTACTTACTTCCTTTATACTTACTTTTACTGACAAGGTCCATAGCTGTAGCTTACTGCGTACTTCGTTAGCTCTTACATAACAATGTATGAGTCCACTTGAGTCATACTGCTAAACATAGTGCATATACATGTGCATAATGTACCCTAGAAGATGGAGTCCGTATGGTAATTCTATAGGTATTGTTCATAGGTACTGCAAGGCAGCATACAAGCTATGTATTATAAGACTAATAGTGAATGGCATAATTGACTACATCTATACGAACCTGCATAGAGGCTGCGTCTAGTGTTTGAGGGTGAGTTTCAACATAGCATATATTGACAGTTCATCAATTGTATAGCAAGTGCGCCTAGTTGACTCGCATTACTGATTAGATACAACTCATAAGCGGTAATCTAGTTTCAACACCTGCATCAATTTTCTCCTTTATAATTTTACATGTTTTCAAATATTTCGGGGGGAATAGGAATGTTGTGCTCAGCCCAAGGCTCATGCAGAAGTACTGGAGTTCTAACTGGTGGGAAGAAACCTTCCCTGTAGGTCCCAGCTTCTTCTGCTGTCCAAGTGAGCCTTTTTCTTGCAACATCATCATATGATGAACTAATTTCCTCTCCTCATCTCATAGAAAATCTTATGCATGATTTTTGTCAATAATCTCCTTTGGAAAAAGTGAAAGTATATGGGGAACCGGTATCCTCAATTTTTTTCTATCATACTGAGTTTTCAACAGTATCCATAACCCTTGTTTCCTTCCTGCAAGAATGCCCAAGCGGCCTTGGTCTTCCACCCGAGCTCTTTCCAGTTGTCCAGCGTCTCGGGGGCCAAAGCAATGATACCTGGCATGCTAGGGTCATGCGCGGTGATTAAAAAGACATCGGGATGCGCATCGAGGATTCCAACTTTTTCCATGGAAGCAAGAGAGGTGACATTGTCTGCGTAGAAAGAGAACCCTTCGGGAAGAGTCAGGACAGGTTTGGAAAGGTGGGAAAGGATGCCTCCAGGGCAAGGGAAGGTCTTGTGAATATGTGGATTGGGTCGTAGTTGGCCTGGATGATGGCAAGTGTCAGCTCCAAGAAGTATGAAGGAATCTTCTTTGACGCGAGCAAATCCAGCCAGATGTCCTGGCCAGTGCTTACACAAGACATGAGCTGGGATTTAGCTCATTATAAAACTCTGCACTCACACCTGGAACTTCCATTAGGTAGAAACTGCCGTCTCCAAAAAAATCGAGAGCGGGAATACCACCGATGGTCGCATCAGGTTTTTCCCAACTCAACTCCACAACTTCACGTCCACTGAAAATATTTATTTAGCGACTTTTTCCTAGCATTTGTTTTTCTCTTGAACGTACATGAAATCACTCTCGAGTATCCAGGCCTCAGGATCAGCAGGGTACCGTTTTGGGTCAGTTTCTTTCCCAATGTACAATTTTACCGTGGAGGGGAACAGTGACATATCGCCTAGAGTTTGGGCAGGTCATGATGCGAAATACAAGAAGCGGTATTCGATCTGCTCACCAGTGTGGTCAAAGTGCGAATGACTGGCCATCGGAGTAGTCAGCAGCCTGACATTCATTCTAATGCCTCTGGCATAGCGACTTACCTCCAAATTATACTATCGATCTCATCAACAGACACACCAGAGTCCTGGAGCTGTTCTGTGATCTCCTTATCGACGATGATGTCCAATCCAGTCTGAGGGAGCAAATTAGCCATTGCAGGCGGGAGCTTGCTGAAATCCTTCAACGGCCCAAGGTCAAACATAATCTTCCGGCCGCTGGGATGCTCGATGAGGAAAGCATAGTCGGGCACGGACAAGACTTCCTTTCCTGGCTTGACTGGACTGATGAACAATCCGGTGGGGAGGTTTGTCTCGGGCGTGCAGACATTAAATGCTTTTACCGACACAGTCGAGGATGATTTTTGGGAGGATAATGTTGCTCATGGTAGTATTCTGACGAATGACATAGAAGAAAGCTCTTTTCATACTTTTATACGGCCTAATGCTGAACCGGCGGAATTATTAAAGTGTAATCAGGAGATGGAGCAAAGTAGTGTCTTACGGAAAACCGGAAAATCTGTCACGGAATTCTCATCATTCCAAATGATCGAGTCATCGTGATCAATGCTAATATGGTGTTAGGACAGGACCCCTAATTGTAGACTTGCATGTTTGATCAAAAATTCTCGCAACAGATGACTATGATGCGAACTAAATCTGCCAGATTTCCCTCAACTATGATTATTCCGTGACAAGCAAGTGATTGTGATTGATCATCTTGATATGGTACTAGAACAGGACCCCAAATCAAGGAGACCTGTGTAAACTATCGGCTGCTATCGGCTGCTATCGGCTGCCACATGTCTCACAGAATGAATGGGTAGGCGAGAATTTTTCCTAGTACATACAGCTGACTTTAATGCACAGTGATAGCGGTCTTGGAGACTTAGGGGCCCGGGCAAGAGGGCACCCAAAAATCTATCGATATTCACCAATGCAATAGGAAGTGTGGTGAATTGGGGCTAAGGCAAGTAAAAAACAGCGGCGGCGGGTCTGATAGCGAAAGTAGTCGAGCAAGCTAGTATTTACTTGTGCAGGCTGTCTGTCGCAGCTACCATTCACTCAGAAATATCATATATTGTATATAGTAACAGTATTCGAACCGCCGGCCTAGGGGAGCGTAGTCTGTTTGGCTCTTGGGTTATGGTTAAAAGATAATCTCAACATCAGCACACAAGAGTCGAGCCTGGACTCAGCACTGCATCTCAGAGGTAAAAATCAAAAAGTAACCTTGGCCAATACGCTTTCGTCATTGGCAGGCTTCTTGACGTTCTCATCAACCCACAGATTGAAATGCTTCAACCCTTGATCACCTGCTTTGGGAGCTTCCCCATAGTAGTTATCACCGAAACAGTTAAATATTCGGTGAGTTTCTGCCAGGTCAATGCCGTCACCCAGTTGGTTGTCCCATACAGCAATAGTCCCAGTTATGACAATCGTCTGCATGCGTTTGAGCAGGATTTTATGTTCACTCTGCCAGAATCGAGTGTGGCTTTGGTGTGGCTAATGGGTATGCCATCCAAATGCCATCTAGCCAGCACCATCTAGCCAGCACATGTTCAGCAATTTGTACCCTTATGGATTGGAAAACCTAAGTATGTTCATCTTTTGTTTATTTCCAGCAAATTTGGCTGCCTTAGCAGATGCATTTTATGGGAGACCTGCGGCGCGATGTGTGCTGCGCGTTCGATATGACCCGGGTGCTCGCTGGAAAGACTCAATGGTACCCACCATCACCTTCACCTTCTTCGTTCGTTCCTCTCCGTGATGTTGTCATGAGTTTAATAGGTTTTAAAAATAAAGTACTACGACTTATTCTTGAGTATCAACTTGTCCAGATCCCCATATGTAATATATAAAAGATATATAAACTAATGTTGCAAAAAGGGTTTCCTGGGTCCTTGGTTTGAGTTGATGTCCAGTGGAGTTGACATCCACTGAACTGTGAAAAATGAGAGAGGCCTTCCGTATACAATAAGGACCATTCAATGCTCACACCCAAACGGTCCGGCCAGGTTAACTGGAAGTTAATTTCACACAACTAATAGGCGCAGTTTGAAATTGACAAGTCAGGCCAGATTGTTAAGCATCAATCACTGATTTCATTCATCCCAATAAGTACACCACCAGGCGTATAAATACCTCCTCTTCGGATGAAACACCTTTGTAAAGCTCGATTTCCAACGACAGGACTCTGCTTGTGACCTCATGACCAGTTTGAAAGAAATTCTTGTGATTGGGGGCACCGGCGCCCAAGGAATTCCCGTGGTTGAGGGTAAGTACCATGGTAAAGCATATACACTTTCTGACCACACCACCTTCACTGAAGCTTTATCGGAAAGCAAACGATATCGCGTTAGAATCCTCACCCGCAATGGAAAATCCTCCCGCGCCCAACGACTTTCCAGACTACCCAACGTCACATTGATCGAAGGCCGACAAGACAGCCAGGATGACTTGCACAGAGCTCTCAAAGGCGTATATGGTGCTTGGGTCAATTTGGACTCGTTCACTCTTGGAGAGAAGAACGAACTTTTCTATGGAATCAGAGCATATGAGATTGCCCGGTATGAGCGTGTACAGCACTACATCTGGGGAAACACGGCGTATGCCCTGAAAAGAGCAAACTGGGACAAGAAATATCATTTTGCCCACGGGGATGCAAAAGGGAGAATCAGTGATTTTATACTTGCTCAAGGGCAATCAGGTATGAGAAGTTCCATACTTTCGACATGCCCATACATCAATACGCTTGTGGATGGTATTTTCGTCCCCAAAGAACAGCCAGACGGTTCATTCGCTTGGATTAATCCTGCCAGTGAGTGGTATTACACATTCCTATATCTACCTTTCTCAATTCAGCGTTGCTGCACTTAGAAAAAGGGAAATTTCCCCTGATTGCCGTTGAAGACATTGGTCATTACAGCTTGTGGCTTTTTGACAACGTTTCAGAGTCTGCAGGGCTAGACCTACAAGTAGTCACGGATTATGTCAGCTTTGAGGACATTGCCAACACATTCACCGCAGTAACGGGCAAGAAGGGGGTTCACAAGTCCGTACCATTCGAGGAGTATTTGACATTAGTAGAGCCTTACCCTAACGCACCCATGAACTGGTTTGCAGGGCGAGATGTAGCCCAAGACGAAGCCAGCATGTCGTGGCGAGAGAACTGTACTGCTTTTTGGCATTACTACAACGACGGAGTGAATGGCGTAGCAGACCTGGATCTCTTGACGCGCATTCATCCAAATCGTATCATGAGTTTGGAGGAGTGGATGAGGAAAGTCGATTATGATGGTCATGGTAAACCAGGAACAGTGCTGAAGGGATTACAGGACTTGCTGGAAGGAAAACCCATGTCCAAAGACTAAGCCTGGGAATCCAAATCTGGGATACATATAGTACTGAATTTGATACAACATTTGATCTGGATATGGTAGTGAATCTGAATTATGTTTAAACTTTACGCCAGGCAAGATCCGACCCAGTGAGTCACTTGAGTTTGAGTATTTGCTTTGCATGATGTGTCTGTTTGAAGACTTTGGCCTCACACTCTGCCCTTACTTGCAAACTGCCAAAGATGTAATTAAGTTAAACACCATAATTTATGCTTTCAAGTACGTGGATTGTGCCAAAGTACGGGCATCAAGTACCTGTCAAGTACGCTGGGAGAGACCTGTCAAGTATGGGAAAATCAAGTAACTTTCAAGTTACTTGATTATATTAAAAAAGTACATCGAAAGTACACATTCAAGTTACTTTGCGCACGCTCGCGGCAGAGTTGAGAGGGAATCATAGATGTTGAGAGACTCGTGGATATGGACCTCATCTGATGATGTAGCACGACTATCTGGACTAAATTTGGCAGAGAGGGTATGTTATTACAGCTTCAGAGAGCCATGTCCACTAGTCTCCGGTGCTACCCTTTTTTACCCATGGAACTCCACCAGTATCGTCTCCCGCTATCCACTGCTCATCCAATTACATCCAGATCCCGGTCTTATAGTACCATGACCATCTTATACCGTTGGAAAGCGGTTCTGACGATATATTTGCACTAGAATTCTCTCATTCTTGACTTATCTCCCTCGACATTTTGGCTTCATTTCTACTTGCCACTTCAAACTCTTTTGCTGTTTTTCTTTCAATCATGGGCATCTATCATATCCCTTCTACAGTTCTTCCCTTCAACTCACTTCTAGCTCACTGCACACACATCATGATCCAGCATCCAATCCAGCACAGTGTCATCTCCCAGTTGTGGCGTTTCTGCTGCAGCAGTTATAGCCTCTGTTCTTAATGGCTTGGCCACATCGAGATAAATGTCTCCTGGGTGTGACTTCTCTTATTCACACAGGGGCTGGTTACAGAACTTCTCATTGATGAATTATAGGGACTCAGAGCAAAGTTCTGAAAGTAGGGAAAAGTGTAATGTAAGTATGGAGCATACTCATACATATACATCCAAATGTATCTAATCCACTGCACTTGTTATAGCTTAGCTCTATGGATAGCTTAGTGCAAATCCCAGCGGTCATTGAGCGGTCATTACTGGCAGGAGGAGGGCCTACTGATACAGGAGGAGATATGGCTTACTCTTGAATACCTGGAGTTTGGAGCTTTCAAATGGGAACAGCAAGGTATGCAGGCGAAAGACGTTTGTATTAGGGACGACATTTTCTGCAGGATGGTGTTGAAATAGCTCATGGTTGGCTGGCTTATGCCATTAGTATGCAGGCATCTATCTGACAGAGGATTTGAAGGCACTGCGAGGGTGGAGAAACATGTTGTGATTGCTGAAGAGTGGCGCTGTAGCGATCAGACTTGAGGACAAACGCTGAGATGTTGTATAGATTTCTTGTTGAAAGGTTGGGGTAGACAACTACGAATCCGGGATATACATGAAATATATTTTTTGATATATTTTTCAAGTTTTATTATTCAATCATGAAGCCATCATTTCTCAGACAGAAAGGGTAACAGTGTTGGTGTGTAGATATTCTGGTGGTTATGGCACTATCTATCTAGTGATAACATGGCGTTTATGTTTTGGCCTCCCTTGGCTATAGCAAGGCGCTATAAATCTGACCTGTCTTGCTATCACAAGTGACTAATTTACTTTCACAGGACTTGTGATAACAACTCGAAGTCTAGTTGTATAATAGCGTGATCGTTGTTAGTTGTTTCAAAAACTCCTGCTGTAGATCCCTGGTTGGTGACAGCCATTGAGCCACCATTTACTTACAGTCCAGGCATTGTACTACATACTTATGCTACAATTTTTAGTTATGTATCTACTAAGTATCCACAGCAAAGTGACCTTTGAGTGATTGTATATTGGGTGAGAACATACTCATCTAATCATACACATATTTTGAGAAAATTCAATATCCATTTTTCGGAGTGGCATTGCTCAGCATGTGGTTTGCAAGCTGCACATGCACTCCTTGTCAGCCAGCTGTCAGTGCAAACGAGCTTCACTACAGCCTGGGAATGGTCCTTGAATGAATGGTGTTCTATTGATTGTTATCAATACTAATGTAAGTATGTTTGTATCACAGTATTTTGTGTCACCATTAGCTGTAGGTTCTTTTTGTAATTGAATAAGATAAGACCACTTGTTAACGTCCCAAGTCTAGGTTGAGTCCAGGTGTTTGTAGCATTTGTTGTATTTTTATCAGATTCAATTTCAAGTATTGTTTCATCAGTGGTATTGGTTGATTCATTGGAAACGGGAGGTTGTAGTAATAGTGTCTATATACTGACTACCACGATTTTATCTGCTAAGTTCGGTGCAATGCTTTTATTTAATGCAGCTCCAAATTACTTATTGGGGGAGCAGTCCAGGAGGTCTTGCCTCTGTAGTGCATGCAAGCTCTCCTAGTAGTCCTCTAAGTTGTATCGGGAGGGATGCCTGTTTCTGTATATAGATTTAATGGAGGTCTATTATGATAGTCTCAAGACTCCCAACAGTCTACAAACCTGGGCATCATATCCTTTTCCTGTTAGGCTTACAACCCAGGCCCCCTTGTGTCTTGCAGTGGTACAAAGGTGATAGGAGACGGGTTCATGGGAAGTATGCGTCACAATAACGAGCGTGAGATAATTACAAGCTTGATCAATCCAAAACATGATACCGATCTCATTTGATATCCAACGAAACCATCAAACCTTGGTGCTTGACGACTAAAAAGCATGTGGTAAGCTCAGATGCCCAAGTATCAAGTCAAGTATAACTACAAGATGTTCAACTCGCCACAATTGTCAATCAGTGAGAGCAATACATGATATACATGGTGTGGGTGTGGCTCATAGCTGAGCCATAAATTAATAATGGTCCAGTGACTCAAACCTTATGGCAGGCAACTAAAAGTTTACAGCGCGCGATTTTAAAGTTTTCAGTGAGTGATTTAAGGTTTACGGAGTTGTTACGGAGGGTATTTTGTATGCAATTCCCGATTTCTTATTTCTTTCAAAGAATCCTCCAGCGCTTCCTGGATATTTTATAGAAACGGAAAGCACCCCAGGCCGTGGTGTCACACATATTGTCATGTCTTGGAGTGTGACATATATGAGAAGTAGCGGTGTGCGACTTCGTAGTATAATGTTGCAGTGGGAAAGATTCCTCAGGTATCAATCTAGCATCAATCTTGAATCAAAGCTCATTCACTGGCTGGCACTCTTTTCAATAGAATGTCATTTTCATTAAATCATTTGCGTCAGGCCTTGGGGCCCTCGGTGTCAGCTTGTCAGGTTGTACTTTTTCACGCAGGTTCAAACCAGTTACTACAACCAAGTCTTGTGGCCATCCTTATTGATCCAGCTCAACAGACTATTTATCAAATTTTCATAGCAGCGACAACTTGAACGAAAGCAATAAATAGATAACCAGAAGGAAAATTTACATAGTAGTAGCAAAGGGTGGCTGAGGTCCTTGTTACAATTTGGATTTGAAGGTGAGAAGGCCCATTATGCATTCCAACAGACCAGCAGTTATTCCAGGCTCCAGCATTTATCTTATTGGTAGTTGGGCCAAGGTATGAACGCAGAGCTACAAAATGTGCATAATGTGTCACAGTCAACCCTAAGGTCATTTTCTTGTCTATTCAACTAACCTTCTGAAGTGCTTCAATAAACCCAGGGAATGAGGCGGCTTGTGTGGGACGCCCATTCAGCCCATTCGTTGCCAAATTCTTTCTGCAGGAGATCATCTTCTTTAGTCATTCGATGTATCACACCGAGTGCTAAGTAAGATATATATTAGGAATGTCATATCAATATCCCAAATTGAAACGCACCAGTGGTTGCCATCCACATGATACAGGCTGAAAGAAGCGCCTTTCCTCCCCAGTAATTGAAAATTTCACTTTGCCTTGTCACAGAGCTTGGGCCACTTTGCCAGATTAACAGCCCAGCATACATAAGGAATCCTCCAGAATACACAGGGTGTCTGATTATATCGGCCTGTTAGATTCACCCAGCTTGAATAACTTGAGACATACCTCACAACAGAATACGGACCGCTGGTTACTAGTTTATGATGTTTCTGTATGGAAACCTCAAAGGTAAACATTGTTCCCAGTGTTTGGAAACTAAATAATCTTAAAAACTGCTCCGGCGATAACCAGACCTATGCCCATGGAGAACCATGGGTCCAGCTCTCCGAGCTTGCTGTAGTCTCCAGATGGGACCAGGTGGCTCAATATTTTATGAGAATAGCTCCAAGATGGTAGGTTTCTCGCGAGAATACCCGCTATCTCTGCTCCTCCCACAAGCCAGGCTATGATCTATGTCAACAGTGAGAACACCAATATGATTGAGATGGAGAAATTATCACTTTTTGACCCATGATTACAACTGTCAAGCTGCGAAAGAAGGACTTTTCCACGAATCCAGCGGTATAATCGCGCCGTGGGGTAGTTAGCATACCATTAGGGCCGGTCCATGCCTGGTGTTGTAGTACAACCGCAGAGAAGATCAAAGGGATGGAGATAAGACCAGATGTAGCCATGGTCCTGGGGGAATCACGTACAAAGCTGACCTATTAAAGCACGTTTTTATATGGGTTTGCATCATGTGGCTGTGAATGCGAGTTGTGAACAGGGGGTATCGCCCGGTAAATCCATCAGTTTGACAGGTCGATCAAGCCGCGCCACGGCAGAGTGCCGGGATCAAAGGCACTATGAGATGACAGTGGATAAGGACTGGAAAGGAGTGCTTTTGTTCGCGTCTACGTTTGAGAGGTCTTATTACATGCACCCATCACTTTTTGTGCTTACCTTGCTCTGTTTTATATGCCTATTACTATCACAAATATGGCAGACTTAACGCTACAATTGAATCGAGCTTACATTATTCCTGTTCCATATTTGAGGACTAGACGTTCAATAAATCTTTTCATTCACTACATAATTAGGTGTGTACTGTTCCCAATCCAACTCCTCAACAATGGAAATCTGATGAAACGACGAACTGGACAGGAAGGCTGAGGCACATCGGCAGGATCACTTGCCGTGCTACATACGAAGGTACCCTCACGACTAGGTTGATTTTACGGACTTACCGGGCGAATACTGCCTGGTTGTGAATGCGAGATGTACACAAGTCACTTACTTGTTTGTACTTTTGATGTACTTTTTCAATATAATCAAGTAACTTGACAGGTACTTGACAGGTACTTGATGCCGGTACTTTACATACTCGATAGTCAAATTACAACATTTGCATATTGACTTTGAAAGTTGAAATAATCATTATACGATATGTGTGCCTCATTGTAATTTGTAAGAAGGCTGGAACTTGTTGTTGAGAGACCGTACAGTGCGACACAGGTCATACAACCGTAAAACAGGACGGTTACGGTGAAGCCGGGTGAGCAGTAAATGGGAACTGTATACTGTACAATATGGATATGGTGCAATGCCTTATTTGGAGGGTTTGTTGGATATCAGCAGATATCAGTGTCATCATGATGATTCAATGATCAAGCTCATAGTTATCTCACACTCATTGTTGTTACCCAGACTTACACTTATCCCCTATCACCCCCATACCAGTATATAAACAGTAGCTAGATGTACACTACCTCATCAACTAGAAAAGCTAATAATATATCAGCAAAGCTGTTAATACTTACATGTTGAGAATTTATAATCCCTTGCTATTATTGAAGAGTAAAATATTATCACTGTTGTTAACATCAAGACTACAGTGTGAGGCGCTCCCTATTTTCTATCCTATGTATTTGTGAGCTAGCCTGGTATTAAGCAATGCCAATGTAGTGATAGTAGTGTGGAGAGTGTAAGAGTAGATGATAATTATTGTGCAGAGCTCAAGACTGAGAGATGTAAGGATCTAGGCGGATCCTTATAGTTAGGGATCCGCACCGTAACCGTATAATACGGTTGACGGTACGGTTACGGGGGTACATAGCTTCTCAGCATCAACTATACGGTACGGCTTTGGTACGGGATTGATAGCGTATGGACCTGTAAAAGACGGCCGTACTTTATTAGTATTGTAACTTATTGTAGCCGTTAAGTTATAGTGCAAGTGTAGAACATTACTATCTCAAATAGAAGCAACAGAAGGTTTCCGACAGGATGATTCAAGAATAGTGTACTTGATCTGGGAATGACGACGATGTAAAATGTGTGAGTGGATCCCGTAAGAGACATAAAATGAACGGGTAATATTCACGCCTAGGCGTGTAACTATACTTTTTGACACACTGTGTAGTATATACAATGCAATAAGAGAACTATACGGAGCCCAAGCGTGATAGTTGTAGCAGAAGCTTAGTATCTTAACAATAATACTTAGTTAGCCGTTATGATACACCTACAAGCGTAGTTGGAAGCCAAGCTAGCGGGGATACTTGAGGTGCCCAGAGATGTTAACACTAGGCTAGTCAACCTAGTTTCTACTCAGGAGCTTACAGAAACTCAAGTGGGCACAAGGTTCAGTGGCAAAGTATCGATCCTCTATTAAAGTGGCTAGATTTCACGAGTCGGCAGAGCCAGTGCTCCCTAACTTATAATGTGGGGCAAATAACTTCTAATTGAAGAAACAACTACCAATCTCGTACTTTGGAGGTGGCGGATAACTTGTATTTCTAGGTAAATACCCTAAGCTTTTATAGAGAGGATAGAGAGAGTTTAACTTGAAAAGATACAAAACATACAGACTTTGAGAGAGAAACTGAGAGAGAGAGACAGAGAGACAGCTAGGAAAGGAAACTCGTCGCCATAAAGGGTATATAGGATATGGTAAAACTGTCCAAACTACTACATATGTCCAAATCGGGTAGTAACTCATATATATTAAAATGGTTAAAGTTCTTTGGTCCTAGACGGTAGTCCGCCCCGTGGTCCACAGGTTCATCTTCCAGGCAGTGGTGCTCATACCTTGCATACTTGCTTTCCTCTGTCTTACTCAGGATGTTAAGGTGGTGTTGGTTAGTCCATGGTACTTCTCCATTAAAGGAAAGTGTTTGGAACTGTTAGCCCAGTGCGCTAGCTTTCTAACGACACTACTATCATATAAGTTGAGTTGGCTAGCCTAGTATCAATAAGTGTATTTCTTTCTAGAGTACCTTCAGCCAACATTCTACAATCTCTTGGGAGGTGGTGCACTTCCATGTACCAGTAAGTCTCCCCTATGGTCCGTGCTAGTCTTGGCACGCAATTTATAATATTCAGGTTATCTTCAGCGACACGGTACCGAGTCTTAGTGTAAAGATCCGTTCACAATTGGATCTTCCCAATGTACAGTATAGCGAGGGGCCTGTTGGGCAGATTTACTACAATATCGAGTTTGGTGTTGCTGATTTAACAGTGTGGTTTCCGATGGTTCTTCTGTGTTAACAGGTAATATTCTGGTATTCTGATCAAACAGATGTGATGTCTTCTGTGGTAAGCAGGTAAAAGTAGTTCTTCTGTGGTGAGCAGGTAAAGGTGGTTCTTCTGTAATAAGCAGGGATTCTTCTGTTGTAAGCAGGTAATTGGTGATGCTTCTGGATATTCACAGTTAGCAACTTAGATTCATATCAAGGTTCAATTCACAGCTATGCTGCACAAAGGTAATAGTTCCAAAATAACAAGGCTGGGGTACAATGTATCTACTGAGCGGTATTTATACTAGCTACCTAAGTCATATTGAGTCATTCCGAGTCATGTTCCGAGTCATTTTGACTCATATAATATAATTCATTTCCGGTTCCGGGTTCCGGGTCATTATATTGCACCCGAAATTAGACCATATGACTCGTTTGTTATCAAATGTCATTAATACAATATTGAGACAATCATGTGCTCAATCATGTGTCCAATTTGTCAGTCAGGAAATGTTCACTTCCTGACAGTATTCCCTCCTTCACAAGCCTGAGCCCTCGAAGGCTTAGGATTCTTCTCCTCCACTTTAGAAATTATTTTCCCAATAATTCTCTTCCTGCTCCATTGTATCCATCATCTCCAGATAGTTCCCATATTCCCCTTTCCAGGTCTCTGCCTGCTGCTCACATTCCTCATAGTATCCTCCACTCTCCTCTGTCCCTTGTTCCATGGTCTCAAGATTGTGATCACAGTCTTCACAGTCACCTTCACAGTGATCTATCATTCTATCCCCATGTTCCTCAAAGACCACTTCTTCTTCCTCCATGAATACAGGTCCTTGATAATGGGCCTTCTGCTCCATCATCTCAATATACTCAAGGTATTCTCCATACCCTTCATTCCAACTCATTTGTTGGCGTGGATCCTCAATACAATATCCACTCTCCCAGGTCCCTTCCTGCATGATCCTATGGTCTTGATCATTCTCCCACTCTCCCTGATCAAGTATTCCACAATTTTTCTTGTGCTCCTCATACACTTCTTCTTGTGAATTCAAGTCATGATTCCCTGAGTAGCTCATCAGTTCCCCTTCACCTCTAGTAGCATCCTCCCATTGTCCTTCACCATTTGAGGATTCAAGCATAGGAGAATGATCCACTGCACCAAATAATCTAACCCCTAGATTGACAGATTTATTGGCACACATCTGGATATCATTCTGTTCATGGTGATTGTATGGTCCTTGTGATTTCCTGTAGTGATGCTGCACTTCAGCGTTGTCTTTGACTGAGTCTGACCAACATTCAATACTGTCCATGCTTGAATACATGTAAGGCTGGTGATAAGTATGAGCCAGCTGCAGTTTATCAGGACTGATAAGTCCATGGATACGTGAACCTTCATGTTTCGCATATGGGCGCTCGTTTAAGCGCTTAATTGCACTTCGAAATTCGGCAGCATTTTCTCTGCTATCCCCTGGCTTTTCTTTCCTCAGGCTGGCGTCAGATGGTCTATAAGCAATGGATGAGGCCTTATCATGAACTCTGGCAGGACTTTCTGCCATTCTTGTCTTAGTGAGATGCTTCTTTCTCGAGCAAGCTCTCAAGTTCTCAGTCTCACTTCGACGTTGGGAATATTTGATGGCTTCATGTGCATTCCTATGGTTTTGTTGAGATACAGGCTTGGAAGGTGGCAGTGTGCATGAATTTTGCCAGCTATCGTTGCTAATATCGGGGAACAAACAACGAAATTGGCTGGAATGATGGGATACCGCCGCAACGATTGGGCGCTTATTCGAGCGCCCGGAGCCGATAATCCGAGTCGTTCGAGTCATTGCCAGTTCGTCGTATTTCGTCTCTATTTTCCTTGTCCCTTCATCAGTTTCAATCTTCGGATTTCTCTGGATCATTGTTCTATTTATTTCTGCATTAAATGTACCCTCTTTTGCCGGAGCTATAGGTGATTTAACATTGGAAGGAACTCGAGAGCAAAACAGCATAGATTTAGATGTCTCAGTGGCCATTTTAGGTGCGTGGTTTTCGAAATTTTCTCGTGTATTTCCTGCGGGCTGATCATTATGCTTAGACATATTATTATGAGTTTGTGCATGAGCCTGACCAAGTTGCTTGGCAGCCAGTTCGATCTCCTTCTCATTCTGTCCTTCCCAAACTGCTAGTTGTGCAATTGTGAGTTTTCCCAGCGGAGATTCTGTGTGTTCAGATTGCCGATCTACTGGCGGATTTTTCCAGGTATTGTCTGATCCTTCAATCGCACTATCGAGGATCACTCTATTGGAGGATTCAATCGATCGATTGGATGACTTGATCAATCTGGATGACTCGATCGATTTATCCGCTGGTATCTGCATAACCGCTGTCAAGACACTCTTAGCTATTTTATTCTTTAGCAACACATGATAAAACTGAAGTGTGAGTTCACTATCATTGAGGATGTAGCTTAAGCGATGCTGTAGGACCGTAACATCATGACTCAATGTGTTCAATGATGGTGAGATTTCCTGGCTAGTTTGCAAATTGTCTCTAGTATCTTGAGGCTCATTTAAGGAGCGCGCCGGTTGAGATTCACTGTCCCGCTTCTCTCGGCGGACTGCTCTGCGCCCTTTGCGGTTCAGAAATGGTTGTTCACGGAATGTATGGATATTGTGTGAGTTCTTTACCGCCGGTTTGCTTTCTGTCTGTTTATATTCCACAGGTTTGTGTTGACTTGGAAAATTGTTTGGTGGCAATACTGTGTCGGAAACATTGTTTGACGATGACATGTATGGAACATTATTCAATGACACGCACGGAATATTGTCTAGCGACATATAAGGAAGATTGTTTGATGACAACGGCGCAACATTGTTCAGTGACCTGCGTGGAATGTCTGGTACAGAGCAGTCATGGGTTGATTGTGGTTTGCTATTGGTGTTTGGCGTGTCCGTTGGTGGCACAGTACTTCTCTGCTTAATTTCTACAGTGGGAGTGAAAGAGGTACGTGCATTTCTGTGCAGCTGAATTTGATCGCTTTGGATAACTATGGTTTGTCTCGGCTTATGAGGCATCCACAGATGATTTCTGGTGAGAATATCCATGGCATCCCAAATATGCTTGAATTGTTGTTGTACGCCTGGATCATGAAGGTGTAGTTGGATACAATCTGGTATCGAGTCCGCACTCTGCAATTTAATGGCATGAACAAGATCCATTATTTCTCCATAAGTCCAGCCTGCAAGATCTATACCCATTGCTGACACTGATATGGCACATAGGTCCTCGATAGTGGATATAATTTCCTGGAACCTATGGGAGGATATACATATAGGGCCGTTAGCATCTTTGGTGGCGAGGATAAAGTTTCGTAGGATGAAGTTTCGTAGCTGGTTATTGAATTTGTTAGACATCTTTGGATTTGGCAGTGCAACGTTAAAGTTGAAAGTTTAACGTTAAGTCAAAAATGCAATATTAACGCCAAAAGTGTAATGTTAAAGTCAATGTGGTTTGTTGGTATAATTGACGTCTGTCTATATGTCCATACGGCCTGAATCTAGCGCGCAGGTGTTGTTACAAACTAAACTCACTAGTGCAGTAAAACTGGTAGCGGGTATTAGCCTTGTTATTATGTAAAGATCCGTTCACAATTGGATCTTCCCAATGTACAGTATAGCGAGGGGCCCGTTGGGCAGATTTACTACAATATTGAGTTTGGTGTTGCTGATTTAACAGTGTGGTTTCCGATGGTTCTTCTGTGTTAACAGGTAATATTCTGGTATTCTGATCAAACAGATGTGATGTCTTCTGTGGTAAGCAGGTAAAAGTAGTTCTTCTGTGGTGAGCAGGTAAAGGTGGTTCTTCTGTAATAAGCAGGGATTCTTCTGTTGTAAGCAGGTAATTGGTGATGCTTCTGGATATTCACAGTTAGCTACTAAGATTCATATCAAGGTTCAATTCACAGCTATGCTGCACAAAGGTAATAGTTCCAAAATAACAAGGCTGGGGTACAATGTATCTACTGAGCGGTATTTATACTAGCTACCTAAGTCATATTGAGTCATTCCGAGTCATGTTCCGAGTCATTTTGACTCATATAATATAATTCATTTCCGGTTCCGGGTTCCGGGTCATTATATTGCACCCGAAATTAGACCATATGACTCGTTTGTTATCAAATGTCATTAATACAATATTGAGACAATCATGTGCTCAATCATGTGTCCAATTTGTCAGTCAGGAAATGTTCACTTCCTGACACTTAGTCAAATTTGCTAGTCGACTCCGTCGGATGGTATCTCTGCTTTGTTCCGGACCATTGCTTCAGAATATCTTGATTCCCTCATAGATTGTAGGATTTGTGGTATTTGTGAACTAGCCATTTCTAAAGTATGAGGTTTGCCTTCCCTCTTTTGAATACAGTGGCTCAAAAAATTGTCCACATGTTTGACACTTTGGGAAAGATCCTAAATTTACAAGATAAATATCACATATATTAGAAAGTAACCAGTGGTGGCTAGCATGCCCGGGATCCTGGCTCCACATCCATATACAGCTTGTTATCTCTTAATCAAAAGTCATTGAGATATAGTTAATTTGATTCAGTAACTCATGTGGACAATTTTTTTGAACTTGGCTTTGAATATATCTTTTCTTCAATTATGAGGCCTTCATGATGACATAATCACTTAAACTGTATGATGACGTCATTTTGATGTCATAGTGATCTCATATAAGCTTCCTGATCTATACACAATGAAATCTCACTGATTTGTGGTTCTAACAAAATTAAGAGACCTCTAAAAAGAAAAGGTTTTCTCTCTGCTCCACATTAGAGGTTTGACATGGGAAGGTTTTGCTGACGCAGAGGTATCTAGGTCAAAGATTCCATATCTGGCTGCAAAAGCACTCCAGACAAACCACAGGCCACTCTAGAAAGTTTTCTACTACTGATAAACTTGCTATTATCAAACAAATCTTTACCAACAGGGCTAAGAATGCAGGACAGGTTGCCAAAATCATGGACACACTCCTCTTCCAGCCAGTCTCCCCACAGGCCACCCAAAATATCCCTCCCAAAACCAGTGTCAAGCTCTGCAAAAAGCAAACAAAATGCATACTCATCATAGGTCAGAGGAACAGATGTTTGGCATGTGCTCATTGTTATCTGGAATGGACTGTCTGACCCATATCTATTGATTTTGATCCCATCTGACCAAATAACCATTTCCCACTCATCTACATTCCATTCTAGACACTTCTGAGCAAGTGCTAAACAAATTTTCCTGCAACCTGAAATGAGGATGCATTTTGTTTGCTTTTTGCAAGGATTTACACTAGTTTTGGGATGGATATTTTGGGTGGCCTGTGGGGAGACTGGCTGGAAGAGGAGTGTGTCCATGATTTTGGCAACCTGTCCTGCATTCTTAGCCCTGTTGGTAAAGATTTGTTTGATAATAGCAAAAGCTTATATGACATCACTATGACATCAAAATGACGTCATCATACAGTTCAAGTGATTATGTCATCATGAAGGCCTCACAATTGAAGAAAAGATATATTCAAAGCCAAGTTCAAAAAATTGTCCACATGAGTTACTGAATTAAATTAACTATATCTCAATGACTTTTGATCAAGAGATGACAAGCTAGATATGGACATGGAGCCAGGATCCCAGGCATTCTAGCAACCACTTATTACCCTTTAATATATGTGATATTTATCTTTTAAATTCAGCAGCTGTTGTAGACATTGCTCCTGTAATCAGTTGCGCCACTTGGCGTTGGATGGAAATAAGACATCATGTCATAGCTAGTTGTCTGCCTCTTCTCCGAGTCTGAGGGACTAGCACAATGTCTGCTGCATACAGCATTTGCGGTAGGGCCTTAGCTTTGTAAAGCTGGCATATGTGGCTTGCTATCATGCCTCCTTTGCTTTTCACTAATTGGCTAAATTGTACTAACCATTCATCAGGAAAAGCCGTTTTTGCATAGGTGACCCCAGAGTGGCCTAAAGCAAACTAGGTGACCTATGAATCCTATGGCATCCTAGGAATTTGGCCTCCTTCCTTGCCAGTCAAGGCTCTTGAGGATTCCCTAGGCAAGCCTAGGTTTGCCCAGGTTTGCCCAGGTGCTCCTGGGGAACACCTAGGGAATCCTCAAGAGCCTTGACTGGCAAGGGAGGAGCCCAAATTCCTAGGATGCCATAGGATTCATAGGTCACCTAGTTTGCTTTAGGCCACTCTGGGGTCACCTAGGCAAAAACGGCTTTTCCTGATGTTCTGTTCCTCTCTTGATCATCAGGGCATGGTGTTTTACCGTACCGTTATGCCGTATTACACCGTATACGGTACTTTTGGTGTACATAAGGACATAACTGAATGGTGTTAGATTTTGAGGTGCTACAGCTCAACAGAGCACTTCAATGCTACTCCTGGAACAAGTCCACCCTTTTTGGAACTGTACTCAACATCTTTTATGGTGGTCACATAATGTCACGCACCATCACATGCACGTATAACAACTTTTTCTTGCAGTTCTGAAGTAGGAGAAGCACCTATAGTTAGAATAAGAGCCTTAAGCCTTTCATACATGCAAAATAAATACTATTCACCACATATTTGGGGCGAAGGAGTTCATTGTAACACGTGACCCTAAGGTACCGTCCGTATACGGAATACGGCCATATTTTGTCCGTACCGTACCGTAGGAGACAAAGTTGGTCTGTAAATACGGAGAAAATCTCCATACCGTATACGGTACGTACAGTGACGAGCCCTAGGGAGGACCCAAGTTTCAAAACTCAAAAAGAGGAGCACAGGCATCTGTGGGACACAGAGTGGAAGCAGGATGAGGAAGATCATATATTAAAGCCTTCTGTAGCATCTCTGGTGGCAGGGTGCAATGTCCATGATATCTCCTATTGGCCCAGGCTGCTTGACTGCCAGTAAGACCTTCTTGATATGCATTATTGCAATCGGGAGTTAGTTGCCCTATAAAATGACTTTGCCGATCATCGGCTCAGGGTTAACGGTGATCGTTGCCTAACTTTCTCGGAGACCTTCCGAATATTGCTTTTAAATATATCCTGGGCAAAAAAATCTTGGAAAGTTCACCAGAACTTTTGCTAGGCCTGTGTATATTTCGCGAAATAGGTCTCAAATCTCATAACTTGGAGTTGTGATTTACTGTTTGAATGTAGTACTAATAAGTATCCCATAAGAAAGTAATTGCTAGTGGAAACGCTGTCACTTCTGTGCCGATCTCTCATCTAACTGCACCGATCACTGGGGCCGAATCCCAAACGAGCTGTGCTACCCTCTTTCCTTCTAGTTATCACTTGACCGGCTGCTCTAAATGAACCATTAGCTTCATGGCTGGAGATCCACTCACGGTTTCAGTCACAGACACTCAGGTAGCTACATGTGGCCGCTGTAAGGAAGCTATAGCTGGACAACACCTTTTTGTCAAAGCTAAAGGTGTAAGTCGACGTGTTTGTGAAGCCTGTCACAAGTATTACCAAGAGAAGAAGAAGAATGCTTCAGGTGAGCAACTTTGTATCTGATTCTTTGATGCCAGTAGCCTTTGATATCTCCAGGCCCTTCAGGTTCTTCACAGCTGTTCACGCAACTCACCACCAACAATAACAATATCAGGCAGAATGTGAATCAAGCCCAAAGAGGAGGTAAGAGGCTCGACTTTTAGTTTCTATTATAGTAGTTGATCTAATGTTAAAGAGTTCAATGGGCATGTCAAGGCCGTTTCTGTGCGTATGCCAATGGCACCTCCTGCCAATGTTCCTTCTGCTATCAAGATACCATTCCCAGAAGGCCTCCGTACTCAGATTGATGGATGTACTGGCTATAGTGATGCCCATAGCTTGTACAAGCAATGTCAACAATTCTACCACAAGAAAGCAATGTCGCCTGGAAATACTGAGCTCGTTACATTGCAGGCGACGTTGAGCCATCTATCAGGCAGCAAATTCAAGGCTGTTGGGGTATGTGTAGAGATTTATCTCATGTTGAGCCAAGAAGTAATACAAGAATCATTACAGGATGTCACTGTAATCATTCCGAATATTAACATACATGTTGGATGCCAAGACCTCTATTCCATTCTGTACCTGTACCTGTTTCCGAAATGGCTCAAGCACTCTCGGAACGTCGCACTTGTACAAAATCACACGATTCTTGCCAATGACAAGCATGCCGAGATTCTCCCTCGAGTTCCAGACATCGATGCAATCAGATAGAAGTGCTATGTGACCAAAGGAGTGAAGAAAGTTCAGATGTTGAATACCAGAACTATTCAACTGTACCTTCATATTGAATCTTGATTGGTCGCTGTGTTGAATATACTTGCGTACCATCCCCTTTTTGTATCGCGTATACTCGCTTTGACGTTTCCTTATTCACTCCGCTTCTTTGTTTACCATTCGGTTCTTAGTTTACCATTCCTCTTATGCTTACATATGCCCCTTATAAGGGGGCTCGAGTCATATATTTCCCTCGATTGTTTTCTTCACAATTGAGGTGCCTTATTCTCTATTTACCTATATACTTTGTACTGACTAGTAATAGATTTATTCTCTCTGACAGATTATGAGACTCGAGCTCTAGACGAGCCAATAAGAAAAATTTCCATCTAGAAATTTTCGTGCCTTTATCTTACAGAAGAAGTATCCAAACTACTCGCTACCTACAGTCATACTATGTCCTTCTCAAGTGCTCTCCCCAATACTCCGAAGTTTTCAGAGTCCGAGACGTTGGTTGGTGCTGACTCATGGTGCTCTTTTAAAACCCAAGTGGAACTTGTTGTCAAGACCAGAGGACTCATAGGATACCTCAGTGGTTCTATTGAACAACCCACTTCTAACCCTACTCCCGCTGCTATCACCGTAACCGATATTAGGCCTAAAATCGGCCTAAGGCGTGTAACCGTACATTTTGACACTTTGTACGTGTTATACAATGCAATAAGAGAGTTATACGGAGCCCAAGCGTGATAGCTGTTGCCGAGGCAAAGAACTTAACAATAATACTCAGCGAGCCGTGAAAGTACACCCACAAGCATAGCCTAAAGCCAAGCTAGCGAGGATACCTGGGCTGCCCGGAGATGTAACGCTAGATCGTCAATCTAGTTATACCCAAAGAGTGTAGACTCTCTAAACTACAGGACATCTCGAAGCGGGATAAGTACTAAGCCAACGCGTTACTCGAGGGAAGGAATTGTGAGGGAAGGCATCCCTCGCACTAAGACCCCCAACAAGCTATGTTAAGATGTGGACTTTACAGTCGTAACAATGGACCAGAACGATCCCGAGGAAACCGTAAAGATCTATTCGCAGCACCGGTCGCAACTGTGAGGACGGTAGAAACATGCTTAGCAGTCCTACGGAAAGCTACGCGCCGGATAGCCTTGGCAAATCGAAACATTTGATCTTAGAAATCATACACGGAAGGTCTTATCCATTAAAGCCGACTATCGGGAATCACTTGTACATACTCAGCGCAGTTGCTCAAGATTATCATAAGTGGTGTCGTTGGAAAGCTAGATAACAGGTCTTCTCGAGAGAATGTTAATCACACTCAGGATGGACAGAACTATCCGAGGAATAGAATGAAACTCACCCAAGGGAAACCGGGCGGCGAGTGATCATGAAGCGCAAAGGTACTTCTGACCCCGGAGAATTGTGGAGTAATTGGAGAAACCTCGCTTGGATCAAAACACTCTAAAACTATGTTAATCCTCACGAAATCATATTTTACCTCTGATATATACCCAAGAATGGACTATTTCTTTATTGTGTGTACCATATATAGGCTGGAGTTTCCTTTCCGACACAGATTCCTCTGTTCCACTCTCTTTCCGTCTCTCTCCGTATCTGTTTCATCTATTTTTCATATTAAACTCTCTCTACTCAGTATATAAGCCAGATATATTTATTCAATAAGACAAGTTTCTTGCCCTCGACTTGACTGCTAAGACCAGTGCTCCGTAGAACATCCCCACGGGATCAGTAGCGTGACGCCTCCTGACTTGGTTATCTTAAGAAAGTAATAAACTTCACGCGCTTTGCAAAGCCCATTTATACCTTGATCAAATTTAAGTGTGTAGAGTTCTCTCAAACTCCAGATCGACTCAAATCTATTTGCTTCCTTAGAGGGGACGGCTTCTAGTAAGGGATTATTCAGCTCCAGAGTGAGGGTTCCTTAGTTGACTTCTTCACGAAGTTAGACAAGCCACTAAGATTGTGGTACAAGTTCCTAGTGATTAAGTTCACTCACAATATCGTAGCTTGGCCCAGAGTTTGGTTGAGGACTTTACGGTGTCACAGCAGCTAGTGCCAGAGTTTGCCTAGGGTTGTTGACAAACCTCGAGATTACTATTCTAGCTAGAGCCAGAGTTTGCCTAGGAGAATCTTAGTTTCGTTGTATTGGTTTTGGTTTTGGTTAATTGATTTGGACATACACACCTGGTTCCCTCATACACTTGTACACCCCAACTAGGCTTCTCTCGACTTAGTTCTAAGAGTTGTCTAAGCTTAGTTACCCACGTTAGCGCTACGGTCTTGAACCTGGAGCAGTCGCGCGCGTACATCCGATATTACAAAGCTTTCCCTCGGGGAATCTCTGACAACCCGCCCTTGCTCCCTTACATATTGATAGTCTGGTTAGGTGCGGTAGTGTTTTTGTTAGGTTGTTTTATAGCACCTTTCGCATACCTACACGTAAATACCCAAATATCTGGAGCCCACCGCGAGGGGTGGAATCTAATTTTATCGGATTTTACTACAAACCTAGTCCTTGGGTTAGTAGAGTTCATCTTCTTTGTCCTTCGTTCGCTAGTCCACAAGATTAGTGATCCCTCAGATAATACACCTGATTCAGAGTCAACTCTTTCCGGAGTAGGCAAACTTCCTGATCCGGGAACATCTGAATTAAGACGCAGTAAAAGAGTACCTAAACCTCAAGAACGATATAATAGTAGCGTCAAGCCCGAACATCGACCTCCTTTTTCTGTCACTCGAGCAGGATCTAGCACTCCGTCTTCACGCGGATCTAAACCAAGCATAGTCCGTGCGACTTCTGAAACAACTCACGTTGCCAAGAAATCTTTAAAAGGGAAAGCGAAAGCAGATCCCACTGATACTACTCAAGCCAGTTCAAGTACAAGGGGTGCTCCAGCCCGTGTGCAAGACAACTTGACTAGTCAACCTTCATCTTCAGCTTCATCACTTCCCTTGTATTCCCGAGGAAATCTCTCAGTTAGCTACAGCAGTTAACCAACTCTCGTCTTCTATTTTAAACAATCTTACAATGAGTACTACTACAAGCAATAACAACTCGGGTTCGAGCGGGAACGCTGGAGGTTCGAGTGGTTCTGGCGGATCTGGTGGTGCAGCTCCCACGGGAACAAATGCTACGGTTGCGCAATTGTTTGGAGACAAAATTAAGTTAACACAAGATGAGCTCAATGATATAACTCGAAGTACCTTCCTAAGCGTAGTAAAACGGCGACACTATTTAATAAAAGATGATCCGTCTATGTTGAATGGTTGGATTGAGGATACTACTTGATTCATTGCCGTGGCAAACATTACCAAGGAAGCAGCGAAAGTGGCGTTGGCGTTGGACTGGATGACTTATTCCACTCGGGAAGCATACAAGTATCTACCCTCCGTAGCAACTCCTAATTTGCAACAGTTCTTCAGAGATTTACGAACAATCTTCTCGGAATCGGTAGATAGTGAGCTTGGTTCATGCCAAGAGCTCAAGGTCTTAACCGGGAAGTTCACACCTCTGGACATTGGTAAACATCAAAAGATCATGATGTAATAACCGAGAGTTTAAGAATCTCGTGGATAAGCTGATGAAACCGCTGGCAATCCTTTCCAACCTGAAGCTGTCAAGGCATATCTTGTGCCCATGAGCGAAAGGTTGTATTTAGCAATTTCCGCGCGTTTGTCACAGAATGTTACACACGTTCAGTTGTTGTCTCGTCGCCGTGAAGATCCTTATCTACTTTCAGAAGTCATGGAAGCAGCCGAGAGTCCCGATTCAGAACCCTTGATACCTATTATGGTAATGGAGCTCGTCCAACTGGATCTCAAGGTGTTCCTGACTCTGCCGAAACTTATAGTCGAGGTGCATTATCGTTCAGATTCTCTCCTCATCCTCCAGAGACCACTCCCGCGGATCCGTGAAAGTGGAACCTAAGCAGGATGAAGTGTCGGAAGTTCTCATGGGAATCGCCTCGATTAAAGATACTATTGCTCTGAACAGGAAAGAGACTAATTTAGTCTTGGATGG
>JADNRY010000354.1:0-62682 GCA_015501585.1 Rhodocollybia butyracea
CTTTTATATCATTCCAGCACGAGAGTCTAGAAACCGAAACGATAAAACCTCACACAATGAATATTACCTCCTTGTGCGTGACAGGCTCGTCAGGCCCGCCAAATTGTCATTGCTTGGGTGAAAAATCAATGAATCTGGACTTTCAAAATCTCATACCTAATGTATCTTCTCCCAGATGGTCAGCCGAAGCGCTCGCTACAGCAACAACGACGTTCTCGGAGGCCCAACCCATGTCCTCAAGTTACTCAGCCCAGTCTCGTTGCTCACACCTAAATCAGTTCAAAAAACCACTTCCGTTTCCTTTCCCTCGTCGCCGCTAACACCGATTCTCCTGGTACATTCGCTCGAATCCGACCTTAAAGCACTCAAAATCGCAGACTTATTGTGTTACCACTGCCCTGATCTATTCACACCCCGTGGACGCTCACTGAAAACCGGTCTCGCCTCACAAAAAAATGTTGCGGACGCGAAATACAGATCTGGGGAGAGGCTGGCCACGACCCAGAGGAAGATGCGCGCGCGACGATGGAGCTTGTAAGGAAGAAGGTTGAAAATGGACGGGAGTTTGGGGAGTTTAAGGCGGATATGGAAGGGCTGTTCGAGCGGATTGGGAGAGCTGTTAAGAGGTCGTCTTGGGCTGCTGGCACCGGTGGAGAGAAGATACGGACCGCGGTGATTGATCATGGGAATCCGGGGATGATGCATGGGAGTAAGGCAAGTACGTGTCTGGGATGCAAGGACGACGAAGAGGTTGTGAAGAATTTCGTGGACGTGGTCGAGTCTGATGATTTTGTGTTCGTGAGATTGATGGGGCTGGCAGGTGCTAGAGGATGTGAGTAGACTCTCTTTCGTTTGGTTTCGTACTAATCGTTTTGATGTCTGTAGGGGTAACTGCTCGTACTAATCCTTCTGATAGCGTACCCGGTAGTGCCACCGCACCTCCGCCTCCAACAGAGCCTACATCCGAACTACTTTCCTCCACACTCCTTGAAACCTCTGCTCGCCTCCAAACCATCCACTCATCCCTCCCGCCCGTTCTGCGCTACTCATATTTACTAGACACTCTGACTCTCATCGGATGTCGGAGTTGAATAAAAGAAAGGCAGCGTTCGAGGCGTCGATTCGGAAGGGATTGTCTGTAGGGCAATTGAGGGTGAGCGATGGACGGCTGCGGATATGAGGGATTTGGAAGAGGTGGTAGAGCTAGCGAAAAGAGGGTTGTTCTGTGGCGTGAAAGGGTAGATGGCCCTGGTGATGTGGTATCTTAGTTATTTTCCTTATCGTACTAGATCGTACTTTTACACAGGAAGGACGTAAAACACTGAAAACTTGCCGTACATTGTAAAATGAATTCAGGAATGCACCTCCATTAGTTCCGCCGTGACAACGGGCACGATCAGTTAGGACTACTACTTACGCTATATGTTTCTTCTATTCCATTTTAATAGGCTCTGGAATGACGTTACCATCTCATTCCTTTCCTTCCTTCCCATAGCTACTGCAAGTGCATACCTTGGTCCACCCCCAGAATCAATTGTGTAATCTTTAGTCGTTCACTTCCAGAGAGTCACTTCCTCTAGCTTCCTCTCCTTCCTGTCTCTTCCTCCCTCCAGTATGTCATTCCCAGATCATTTCAAAATGTCGCAAAGCGGAATGTTCTGGAGTGCTTTGGTGTTCGATATCCGATCTTTGTCCACGTATCTCCGTGAATACATAAGTCCACAAAAGCGAAGGAGATCCGAAATTTATGAAGAATTGGAAACTTCATTCGAAGTTCGGTAAGAGATAACATCGAGTCTGCTTATCTGCTTATCTTTACGAGGTGTGAGGAAGTAGTGAACAAGTGATTCATCACACAATTATATGACCTTTTCGCTCGATTCTTGTCTCCTTGATTATTGCTGGATCCTTGCAACAGTGTATGTACTTAGCTTCCAGTGGTTTCGGAATGATTTCGGAAAACCTTGTCGGAAGCGAAAAGTTTTGATATGTAAGGGCTGCTCAAATTCAATTCTACTTGCGCTGTCACGACTAGCTGGTTTAGGACCATCTAGGGCTGGACAGAACTGGACAGTGGATATGCACAATTGAACCAAAAATCGGCCTTGAAACTCTCGTAAGGAGGGCCAAAGGCGGCCCATTTTTCCTTGAACCTGGATGTACAAATGTACCCGAATCTGGACTCCTTTTGGAATCCACTTTAACCACGTTATAAAGATCGCTTGACTTCTTCAAATATCCCTCCACTTCTGGAAAGTTAAATCACCCTGCTGGTCAGAGGAGAGACTAAAATCCTGCTCGAAGAGAATCCCGTCCCATTAAAATCCTGCTCCATTCGATATAGTTCTTTCCAGTTCATCTGTTCCTCTCGCACTCGCACACTTCATCATAGCCGTCGATGCGCCTCACTGTTCCCTACGCTTCGGTCCTTCTTGTCGCCTCTCTCAGTTGCATATGGGCAACGCCTATCGCTGTGAGTAACAAGCTGGTTTGATTCCAATGTGCATCACCCAATTTAAATACAGGTTAATCGCAATACCCTGATACAAAAGCGTTCCGAGTCTGACTCGAGCACGAGAGCGACGACAATTCTCCCATTCGAGCCTCGCAGTCTAGGTTTCAATGGCCTCAGTGCTCGGGCCCGTAGCACTTCAAGCGAGACTGGAAGTTATCGCGAAGAAGCGAATATAGCGAGCTCTAAGTCTGTGGAGAAATTGAAGGAACGAGAACTCATAGCTTTTACCTTTACGACGCCAGTAACGTTGAGGAAGGGGAACCGGCCAGAAGAAGAGATGGGAGCTATCATGGCAACAAAGGTGAAGAACCTTTTCGAGCGCGCTTACCCCGACATAAAAATCAAGGAGGGTTTCCATTGGAAAGTAGATCCAAAAGCGAGGCGGCATGCGAAGGAGGAACAAGCTGACGACGTCACGTTCGAATGCCACATCAGAGGGGATATAGATCCACATTCTGGGATCCTGCGCCATGCAGATCGTGGGTTGAGAGGGAAGGATTATTTGTTCAAGGCGGGCAAGCTGGTTTATCCAAAGGGTCGTTCTTAGTCTTGTAACATTACACAACCATATCATAAGTTATTCCAAACTTTAGATACGCGTGTTTCTAACACCTGTTCTGAACACTCGAAGAGCAGGAAAGCGATGTCTACGCGGTGGCTCCAGATCTCTCTGGCCTGCGAAGAGCCACTGTTTGATGCACGTGTGACCTTGCAGCTAGGTTTAAGTACTGCTATGGTAGACAATATAGTACACTTGTGATCTCACTACTCAGACGATGTGGGTGCCTCTACAACGGTACTCTACAGTACTCTACATGTGTTTAGCTGGCTGTGTGCGACGGCGTGGCTTCGGCTTCTCACATCCACGGCACACATTGTATGTAGCGTGGGCCCCAGCTGTTCCTCATTGGGACCGTGCCGATTACTATCCTTTCCTTTCCATTATCTTGTTTTCGTGACGCGATGACTATGGGCCCTCTAGCATCTCAAGGTAAGCATATTTACCAGGTTTTTTAAGAATTCATAGCTCACAGTAAGTAGCCCTGGTACTACCACAGCTATCCTAAACATGTATATGTTGTCAACAGTCATTCACCGTACCATTGTGATAGCATATAAGGACTACTGCTGCCATACGGAGCGCGAATTCGAGAAAAGCTATGACTAGGATCAAGTCATTGAGCAAATACGGAGAGTCGGGACGATTGTGGCTTATGAGTAGGCATGAACTTGTTAGCCAGTTTTCATGGCGCCAAGTTTGTACATAGCGTATGAATAGTGAAGTAGTACCCATATCAAATTGTACATTTTTTCCTCTAAGTAAAGTGTAATACTACCTCTGGACCTTAGCTGTGCATGGTCTGTGGAAGTGTTTTGGGGCGCCGGTGTCTTGAAGAACTAGTAATATATATGGCTTGATGGGAAACATTATACTCAATTAAATATGTTTTGCATTACGCGCCTATGCCACTGCATAGCTCCATGTAATGTAGAGTGGGTGAACAACATAAATCCTTGAGTATTTGAGGGTACTTTGAGTGTACTTAGAATCTAGACATATAGAGAATAAATAGTGTGTTGAAGTAGTACTTCGTACGATCACTGGTATTTCACGCTTTGACCTTACTATTCTTACTTACTCTTTTAGTTTTATGTTCGTCTACATAGTGCATAAAAAATATAGAAAATTCAACATCAAATGTTCCCACATGGTAGTGGACAAATCCGGATTTGAACCGGAGACCTTTCGCAGGACAATGACCTCAAATCTCATGCAAAGCGAACGTGATAACCCCTACACCATATGCCCATTCACATACTATTACCGAAAGGATAACAGTGTCCTTGATACCGGGTGTGCATGTTGAAGTGGGCCCTATGTATCCCAGCTGCTGGCCAGCTGGCCTATGCTCCTTCTGATAGTCCACACTGTGTCGGACCATCGTGTACACCTGTGAATTCCTGGTGAATTCCATCACTGGGGGAGAATTTCAATCCAATGTATTATGTTTGTGGTTTACAAGAGACATAGAGAGATGGGATACGTACAGTTAGTCGACATTTCTTGGAAGCTTCCGAGTCATGGTATACTCGGTTGCATAGCGCTTGAAAGTCCTAATTTCCACTTTAAGCTACCTTATATTTGTTGATGTTGCCGGTGACACCGGTGTAAGATTTCTTGGGGCAGCCTCTTTTAGGCCAATAGTACGACGCGGTGACTACTAGCGACGCGTCGAGGGCCGGAGAAGCACGCTTTTCATCAAAGCCCAACCAAGCTGAGGACAACGTGAACTTTGCAGTGCTTTCACTGTGTAGAATAAGTATATTGAGAGGAATCTTCTTTGCTTCTGAAGGAGACGCTCTTTGCCTGCTCTTTGCTGTTGTTTGAAATAGAGAAGGTGGCCGAACTTCGATAAGAAGAGCGGGGAGGTGTAAGCAAAATCATTGAGCCAATGACCAGTGCCTGTTAGGACCTAGGATTCGTTTTAATCGAGCCCGAGTCGGCCTGGGGACACGAGTAGTAGCAACAGTGGCTATTCAGCGATTGTGTGCTATAGTAGAAGGTGCAAAAGATCAGAATCAGAGGTGAGGAGCATCGCCTTGAAGCTCAGAGGAGGAACGAGCTCTGAAAAGAGTAATTTTAGGCATCTAATGTGACGCCATCGGCGATCGCAAGCTCTTGGACGTCGAGAAAAGGGCTAGTCATCGCTGTACCGCCAACCCAGGATTCGCATCAGCTGACAGGATGTACGCAGTCCCTGGTAGTACTGACGCGAACGAGGCGTCTTTTCTCTCTTGGCTTGTTCTTGACTTGACGTTGCTCGCCGGCTTGATCACTGTCCCGACCGTCCACATAGTACCGCGCGCTAAGCGCTGATGCGTGATGGGCAATTGAGGGCTAGTCTATTTGTTCGAGTCATTACTTTCATTTTGTTTCTTGACTTGTTATTCTCATTCAAGCTTGAAGACATTTGTGCCCCTGGAGCTGGCGAGGATCTACAGACTTGGACAAGAAGAATGGCGCGGGCCTCGGTCATCGGCATTTGTGGGCGGTTATGAATTGACTCTCGTGGGTAGGGCGAATAACGACGTGGCTCACAAACTTGGTCTTCCATGTCTACTATTGCCTACATAACTTTCCGTCCAACGCTACGTTCTGGAAACCGAAACGACAGCAGCTCGCAAGAGTCTGTATGATCGATGATACGCTGCTTGTTGTATATGACCGCCCACTGGCAGTGCAGTCAAAGCCTGCCAAACCTTGTCATTGATTATCTTACCTGGTGAGTACCCAAAATTGATGAATCTGGGCTTTCAGATTTCGTAGCTAATGCACCATCGTCTTTCATAGATGGTCTGGAATGACCGGAATCGCTCGCGACAGTGGCAACAACGACATTCTCTGAAGGCCAAGCACATGTCCTTAAGCTTACAACTCATCGACATCGTTCACACCCAAATCAAACCCACGTCTGCTTCCCCTCCTTCTGCGCCACTAACACCAATTCACCTGGGACATCGCTCGAAGCCGAGATCCGACCTCAAAGCACTCAAGATTGCACACTCATTTTACTCTGACGCCGCCCTGATCTATTCATGCCTTCGTGAACGCCCACTCAAACCTTAGTCTCGCCTGGCTCACCAAAACATGACGCGGACGCGAGGTACATGTCCAACGAGAAAGTGGTCACGATCCAGAGGAAGATGCGCCGTGCGACGACGGAGATTGGTTGTTTGAGAGAATTTGGAGAGCTGTTATTGGTCGTCTTGGGATGGTGCAGAGAAAATACACACTGCGGTGATCGGCCGGGGAGGATGCATGGCAGTCGAGTCTCATGATTTTGTGTTCATGAGGTCGATGGGGTTGGCGGGTACCAGAAGATGTGAGTAGAGCGTCCTCCATTAATGCATTAGGATTTGTACTCATCGCCTTGCTGTTTGTAGGGGTAACTGCGCGTGCTAAGCCCGAATCCACCGCACTTCCGCCTTCAACAGAGCCTACACCCGAATTACTTTCCTCCGCACTCTACCTACCTCCAAACCATCGACTTATACCTCCCTGCCCATTCCGCCCTACTCGTATTCACCGTACAATCTGACCCCCATCGGATGTCGGAGTTGAATAAATGAAAGCAGCTATCCTTCTCAAAAAAACAGCATCGATACCATACTTCAACGCTTTATTCCGAGTAACAGTTGATCTACAAAATAATCAGGAAGACTGGTTTACAAGGAAGGACTTACAGGTCAAGACCTGCCGTGATGGAGGAGAGCAGAGCCTTGACTTTAGGTAAAAAATCACCATGCAAGCGCAGTAGCAGTGCTACCAATGAGAGATGTAAATCGGGGATTGCAACACCCCGCCACTGGCAATAAGGCTCTCAACACCATCAGGAACATCCTGGTTTCTCTCTATGCCTCTGTTATGAGCTAGCAGAAAAAATGATACCTACATTAAGAATAACTCATTGCCATAACAAGGTGTGATAACCCTGTTATTTCAGTGCTCTCATCATTACGAGGCTATCTAAGCCTCCAATGGAATTGATCGCAATGGTTCGGACATTTTGGTGATGTAGTAGGAATTCAAGGATAGAGAATCGGTGGAAGAAAGACAGGAATCCACCTAGTAGTGTACAAGGTTGAAATTGTGCTGCATTTCACAGAGCTCAATTTTGAGTCACCCATTATATGCACCAACACTTGAATGGAATTTGAAACGAAGTACCAAGTCGAGAGATATTTGATAAAAACAGGATTGAAACGTTAGTTAGGTATTAGACCACTAACAAAATTAATGACACCAGTTATTCTACAAATGGATTAGTATGAAGATCTCACAAGGAAGGAAAGACCGTCTTACCCCTGAAGAACTATCGTGATAATCGGGTTGAGAACCTGGATTACATTAAGGACTTGACCGAGACCATTGTCGATATCACCAAGGAGAGCAGCAAGACCGGGGGCTATGGTCTTTGCTATGTCAACAGGGAGGGCAACGAGGGTGTCAGCAATATCCTACCACCAACGCAACTTTGATCAGCTGTTAGTGAAGGAAATACAGAACTGACTTACAGTCAAGATTTCAACAGCAAGTTTTGCAGCAGAATTACTACTCGGGGGCGCCGAAGAGGATATCGCGGAGGTGGTATTCTGGAGCGCGGTCCTCAAGCTGCTAATGAGAGGGGTGAGGTTAGGCTCAGTGGCGTTTCCCGCCTTCACAAGAGCAGCTAAAAGGGTTGGGCAATCAACGATTTATCTTGAACGGAGATTTACGTTCAAATCACTCACTGATCTGAGGCAAGATTATGTCTGTAGAGTTCTTCAACGTGGTGAAAATATCAAGAGCCGACTCTTGGCGCTTGGCTATCCCGACCGGAGCAGTGGATGGGATAGAGGCAACAATGCCAAAAGAAGCAAACAGGACAAAGAGAGCAGAGAAACGAGCAAAGAACATATTGTTAGACGGAGTATTGGGTGCAACTTGATTGGGAAGCTACTACTGGATTGTAAAGGTGGAGGCCATGCCTTTTATACCACCCTGGTCTCTTCTTCTCGACATCCCACAGAAATGATAAGTTTAGTGCAAAAAATTTTTAACAGCTTTGTCTCTGGAAATACACACTTTGACGCATCTGCCTGAAGCCAAAATAAAGTCAGGGCGGGTCAAATTTAATTTATCTATCCTGTCTGCTAGCTACAGATACTATTCCAACGTCTCTCACGAAGCAAAGATATGATACAACAGCTTGAAAGATGCACGTAAATTCCTAGGTTGCTGCAAACTCGTGAAGCATGATCAGAAATCACCAGGACTAAAGTGTAAAGATCTTGGAATATGTCGTGCCAAGCGCAACCCGGTAGCTGTTAATTAACACACGGGATCCATTCAGTACCTGAAAGATTGTCCATCTCTTCATAGATTCTATTCTGATTCAACATTGATTGACAGTGTTTTGCTGTTGTTACCAGGGCTGACTGAGTGCTGACGATTTCCCATATCCAAATTACATTTTGCTATCCACCTTCATCATCATGATCTGCTGACGAAAGTTGGACCACTTGTCAACTGCTGCAGCGATTTGAGCAAGTCCTCAGGAACACACGATCTGAACACTAACGCCCTAATTGACTGTGAACCAAACAATACTAATAAGTGTTTGAAGTATCCTCAGTAATACTTCGTTAATACTTGATAAATACCTGCGCGGCCAAACATCAAAGAAATATGTGTCCATAGGTATACAAAACACTCAGTAATGTGATTAACTGAGAAACTTGGGAGCAAGGATCTACTTACAAATGCTTTTCCTCTATGTGCTCCCACGACGGTCTTAGTAGACAGTACTATTACTTATTCTACAGCATTCATTCAATGCTAGCCATCGCGGCAGAGTATTTACTCTTTACTCCCATCATGATTATCATCTCGATATACCCTGATCAACGTGCTCTTGCCAGAGCAACTGCCTTTGAAGTTCCAATAGCTGTATTATAACCTTTGACTCAGATACAGCCCTTCGGTATACTCTCATTACATCCTGAATGGATGATTTCAGCACACGATGGCATAAATAGATACGTAGGCACGGAAAGCGCACTCATCCTTTGCAACCGCATACCTGAATAGAATATACTACTCCTAGTTAGCTAGGGCCTCAATGTACCTGTAAAATCCTTCACGAGGTCACGCGCGATGCCAGATGGTTTGGACCAAGTATGGACATGCCAAATAACGAAATATAGGCAAAACGCGTTTGGATATTCTGAGACATGTCGCACATCCACGAATTATTGAATGGGTGCAACCGCACACCCTCTTTGCTCTTGGACAGTCTGGGGACATGTTTCGCCGAATTGTCCTTGCTGGTACTCCTGGGTACTCCGAGTGTGCTACGGCGTACATAATGCCCCGAGGGCGGGCGGCCGCCTTGGATTATGAGCATATTCAGTCTCCATTAGAGCAACGGGCGCCGGATACATTTACGGAGGTAGGTAGAGAAGCATTCTGGATTCGTATCGTGAAGCAAGGCGGCGCTCATGCAAGTCTCGGATATGCCTCTTCCGAGACGATTTGGAATCCTGTCACGGTAGGGAGAAAGGTGGTCTGAACTTTGAAGGATATGGACGAATGGCTGGCTGTCAATGATGACTGCAAGTTACCTTAAGCACGAACATGATTTCACCCCGTTGTAATTTGCATTGATGCTCTCTCCAGTGGATTCTGTTGAAGATAATACGTTGTATTGCAATTACAACACGCAGCTGAGAGCAGGCTGAGGGCTTGATACAACATAAGTACAATGCTCCCATATTCATCTCAGCTTCGACTCTTGAATTTTTATGTTGCCCAAATAGTCTTGAATATCACATTGCGATGCATGTCACACTAGTAGTGGATGCCTACTTATGCTTTTTTACATCTAATGCACTCGAGTTGACTCTCACTAATCCAGTCATTACATATAAGACAAGACTAACAGCCATCGGAACTCAAGGGCAGTTGCTACATGAGCAACACATTGATGCAAGCTTGGAAGATAATCATTCGGATGTTGATGAGGACTCGGGGTCGCAGTAACGTCTTAGAAGTTCTGGATGTCGTTCTCCAAAATAGATGTCCCAAGACTTTTTTTGAAAGGGCCAAGGCAAGGCATGCCTGGCAACTGACAAGGGATTGAACTCTCTCAAGCCAAATGAAGGTGGGTATTATTTTGGATTACTAGCAGTGGTAGCAACGGCACAGCGCTGTCTACCGTTGAATCAGAATAGAGCTGTATGAAGAGATGGACAATGAATCAGGTACCGAATGAGGGTAAAATGATGCCATCTGCGCGGCGTAATACACCGTGCCAAGCTGGTTCCACCTTTGACTCAAGTACGAGCATCCTTTGAGTATACTGGTGAGCCTCTCATAGGTAGTGAGCGCAGATTCAAAGGTTCCAGATGGTGCCAGTCTGCCATACAACGGTTCCCAACTTGCTGAGGCAAGTTGTTTGATTATATGTGGACCTAGAACCACCTTTGGTGGACGACACACGAGGGAAAAATTTTGCTTCGTCAGAGAAAACCCCTGACATCCGTTTACCATCTCTTAGACAGGATAAATTGATATTTCGGACAGCTCCGTCTTTAGATCTCATTTTTGGCCCCAGACAGACATGCATATTTACAAGAGTTATGCTGTTGAATAAGTTCGCGAAAACGATTCTTTCCAAGATCTGGCATTGCGAGAAAAAAATGCTCATGGGTATAAAAGACATGGCCTCTGCCTCCGCCTTTGAAAACAGCAGCTTCTCATTCCCAGCTGAGTCACCCCCAATACTCTAAACAATGAAGTTCTTTCAAGCTCGTTCCTTTGCTCTCTTCTTCCTTGCCTCTACTAGCTTTGGTGCCTCTGTACCCCAGGCTTCCGGGAATTCTGTCGATAACGGCCAGGACCCAGCTGTTGACATTTTCAGCACGTTAAAGAGCTCTACAGATACAATCCTACCTCAGATCGGTGACTACTCTTAAACATGATCTTTGGTCAAAATAAATTGCTAATTGTCCTACCCTCCTAGCAATTCTTGTGCAATCCGGAAACGCCTCTGAGGCCAACCTCGAGCCTCTCATGAATGAGCTGACCACTGCACTCAAGACCGCTTCATCCTTGTTAGCCCCGCTTGTGCCCTCGAGTGAAATTGCTCGCCGTCAGCTTAACATTGCCGGAATCGTGTCCACAATCTTCACTGTATGTCCTCGATTTTTGTACTATTCCTACTGCTTTCGACTGAAGGGATGTGTTGACAGGATCTTGCTGATGGCCTCGCGACCATCCTGGGTATTTCCGGAGTGCCTGGCGTTAGCGCCCTCATTGCTAATGCTGCCACCGCTCTGGATGATATCATCAGCATAGTTCAGCTTTTGCTCCCTGATGCTGTGGCAGGGCTTCAACTGCAAGTTATCTCTCCCTTATAATTTGCTATGCCGTCTTAATTGATCATTTATAGAGCCACTGGAATCCTTAATCTTATTTCCAAGATTTCCAAGGTGGTTAACACGATAGCCGGAGCCGCCTGAGATTTTTTTTTTTGGTAATTAGGTCCATCCATTTTAAATTTCATCTATCTTTTTTTGTATCTCGTGGCCTTTTTACTAAGTAATGTGTGATCATTAAGATTGAGTTTTTGAATACTTAGAGGCTGCCCGATCTTAAGGTTGCCTACTAAGCACAGCTTTCTTTGAACCACCACTGCTACAATTCTCGTGTTACTTAATCGAGA
The DNA here is from genome assembly GCA_015501585.1 of Rhodocollybia butyracea. Taxonomy (NCBI): domain Eukaryota; kingdom Fungi; phylum Basidiomycota; class Agaricomycetes; order Agaricales; family Omphalotaceae; genus Rhodocollybia; species Rhodocollybia butyracea. The sequence continues at coordinate 11,782 of JADNRY010000354.1, forward strand.
GTGTCTGATGCCAATACCCGGCGGATGGGCGGAGTCAACAACCAAGTAGGGATCTCCACCGTAACCATAAGATACAGCTTGCGGTTGTGGGTAGCTTACTGAAGGCTGGGAGATCCATAAATGAGATCATGATATGGAAGATGTACTCTAAGCTTGCTGCTTGCTTGTTGTCCCGTCAAAAGTTGCCAGAGCACTGAATACCAATTTGTCCGATTCATGGGACAGTGGCAATTACCACGAGATCCTACGTTTTCTGGGTCCTCATTGTGACTACTAGCTAGTGAGATCTTCATGCCCAAAAGGAGGCACAACTTCAGACGGTAGACCTACTATGCCATCATGATGTCGCGAAATTCATCTTGAATAGTGTTGGGGAGGGCCGGGTCGGGTCAGAGGCCCTGTGGTCGGGTCGGGTCACCAAGGGTCAGGGCCAGCTAAAATCCTGACCCTGGCCCACCTAAGAGGGTCAGGGTCCGGCCCAGGGCCACTCCTAAAAAGGAAATAGTTGAGAATTAGCTAGAGTTTCAGCTAAAATTGTCTCTCCTTTGATTCCTCTGCCCCAACTTGGTGGTCAGTAGGGCTAGGGAGTACTATGATGATAGTAGACAGGCCATGATCTTATCCAAAATGGTTCATACTAGTTACTACTTCGATGAAAAGCTCAAGCAGAATAACTTCATTACAGCCAATAGAGTTAGATACTGTACTATGTCTATCTGATAGGTTACAACATAAGAAGAAATTTGACTGTGAATCCTTGCTGTTCTTGCATTTTGTGCACTAATGTGTCACAAGATGATGGGTAGTGCATTAAATTTACAGCTCTCCGTGCTTTACTCATGGGCTAAGTTTACAAGTGACTATGAACTAGTGAATTTACTAGTAGACTCAGGCTATTGAGCAAAAACATTCAACACTCAAGAGCACCCAGGCATGAGCTTTAGACTTGATCTTGGCCCAAGGTCAAGACCCAGGGCCAGGGGTCAGCAAAATCCTGACCCTGGCCCTTGACCCTCTTTGACCCTCTGCAAGGGCCGGGCCGGGTCGGGCCGGGTCAAGGGTCACCGACCCGACCCTCCCCATCACTAATCTTGAATATCAAAGTGATGTTAGTAGCTAAGGGTCAGATAAGGTAAAGTCCAATCGAGCACGGTGTACAAGCACTTAGCTCTCAGGCTCAAATGGTTATCCTGAACAACGTCATAGCAGTGGCAAGCACGTAGTGAACTGGTGCCTACAGGTAACCTGTTAAAATTTGGGATTTGTGCAATCTGTAGGTGTACAAGTAGTTCCCATGGCAATTCGATGCCAGACTCAGAGGAGGAAGAACTTCTTTGAATTTTGAATTTTAATTGAAAAGTTGTTGAAAAGAGTGATTCACATCTGATGTACTGCGAAACATCAAAACCACCCTGGAACTCTTGAGCGATATCAATAATTAAGAGCTACCTACTTGGTGTGCCCAATCTATTTTGCCGTGTAGGTAGGATCTACATTGACATATCGCTAAGTTCTTGCTTTCCATCTATGCTCCTGCTAAAGAAAAAGCGCGCGCTTGGGCAGCGGCATCAGCATCAGCAATGGTGTTCTTATAGCTTAACTTTCCATCCAACGCAACATTGTAGAAACCGAATGACAACTTGAAGAGCTCACAAGAGTTTATATGATCAATTATCAATATTGATACACATCTCGTTGTATATGACCGCCTAGTCAAGCCCGCCAAGCCTGTCACTATTATCTTACCCGGTGCGTGCCCAACCTGGACTTTCATATATTTCATAGCTAATACATGGTCCCTCGCAGATGGTCTGGAATTAAAGCTGAATCACTCGCGACAGCAACAACCACATTCTCTGAAGCCCAAGCACATGTCCTCAAGTTACTTAGCCCAGCCTCGTTGTTCACACCTAAACCCAACCTGTTTTTCCATTCAAAAAACCACTTCTGCTTCCTCTCCCTCTCCGCCACTAACCTCGATTCTCCCGAAACACTCGCTCAAATCTGAACTAAAAGCACTCAAAATTGCACACTCGTTTTGTGTTGACACTGCCCTGTTCTATTTGCACCCTCATCAGCAAAAATGTCAGAAACATTTGTGCGCATGTAAGAAATGAGAAAATTACAAGGCATAACAAGCCAAGGTGGGATTCTTACAGGTCTAAACAAGGTCATACAAGGTGTGAGGAGATTACAAGCCGTAACAAGCTGAGATATTCTTACAGGCATAAAAAAGGCATTACAAGCAGCCAGAAGATTACAGGTCCTAACAGGATGTAGTGCTCTTACAGGCATGAACAAGGTCTCACAAGCGGATCCAAGGTTGGAAGACCCTTATGAGGCGATATAAGGTGATGCAAGGCTATGTATGCTACTAGTCTCGAGAACCAGACTCTGACGATACATATGCATGTAATGTAGAGTCTGGAATTAATGGATAAGAGCTTGCACCAATAGAATTTGTTTACATAATCCGCGGCTCGGATAGCTGTGGGCCTGCGGGCCTGTATAGCCGCTGGCGCGTACGCGATTTCCTTTCAACTTGTAACCTCTTCCTGGACGCGTAATTTATCCAATAAATCCACGATGTCAACCGAATATCACCGTAATAAGACCGGAAAGCTCAAACCACGTCGAAAATGGCTCTCAGCTGCTGATGCGAGTCCTGTTATCTTACAACCAATTTCTGACGCGTCCAAATACTCCATATCACCAGCATCACGTCGTTATCAGCCATATTCATATTCTAGGGTACAAAGCGACTCTAGCAACGTCCTAATTCAGCCTCAAAACTTTTCTTCCATCTTGGGTTCTAGGCAAAACGAACGGCCTTCACTCAGTATCACTATTCCCCAAGTACCAGCCTATAGCTCCTCTCCAGAAACACCAGCAACTCTTGTAGACTCTCCTACTAGCCCCAGATTTGCATTTCCTCTTGACAGTCCTTTTATCACACCCTCTATTTCCCAGTCCACTGCATATCATCCACAACATCTGTTTTCCTCTGCTTTTGTGATTCCTCACGTTGAAGGATGGAGACATCGGTCTAAGAAGCTCTCAGCTGAGGAAATACTCAAAGAGGGTCTGGATAACGTGGCCGAAACACTTGTTCAGATTTCGTCAACTTTTGGTAGTGTTGGCGACTTTTTGATGTTGTTATTCTGGAGCAGAGAGAAGAAGAAAGATCTTGATCATTGACAGATAGGTCACCAAAAAGTTGTTGCTAGACTTCTTTCTGGCCGGAACAAAGTTAAGGTTGCTCATATTATTGATGCTATATACAACCATCGTGATGCTCAACCTTCATGGCGCTCTCCTCGGGTGGAAGAACGAAAGCTTGCCTTCTCCCTCACTAAAGATCTGACTTCTATTGGTTTTGCGTGTCCTGCATTGAAGGCATGGGCAGCTCAAATCTGCGCTGCTGAGGCCCATCGTGACATGAAGATTTTAATCCAAAATGATCCTGACCATCCCGAGTATGCTCCCGCTGTTCTATCACTGAAGGACATTTCCTGGTCTGAGGTGATGGACTACAGCCCCGAACAAGTTGTTGACACTCTTTGCAAGCGTACCGTCTTTCTCTTCAACTTCTTTGAGCACATATCAGTTCCCCATAAAGACGGAAAACCAGTTGAATGCATTCGGAGACCACATGAGATGTGTATCATTGCTTCCCTCACTCCTTTAATCAATGGCCACAACATGTGTGTCAATGGGTACTTCTCTTTGGCATTCAGAATCCATTTGTTTAGCTGTCAAGCCCATACAGATCTCAAGTGTCTTGCCTCTCGGATTGGACTTGCTGTTCATGATGCAACCATCCGTCGTGCCATCAAAGCAATGACCAAAAAAGCTAGAGTTGAGATGAAGAGAATTGCCATTGAAGCTGCGGCCAATGGTGATGTTGTTCAGGGTCTTGGTATAGACAATATTCAGCGACATGCACAGGTATACAAGGGTGGAGCTTTACAACAAAGCATCATGAAAACAGGGACGTACAGTTGTGAAATTCAGTTTCAAGGTGTCCCTCCTGGTGCTTGGGACCTCAACGACTATCTGACGCGTGTTATTGCCAACAAGCGCTCGGAAATGACAGTGGATTCTCTATGGAGAGATATTGACTGGAACCACTATAACGAGAGCATGGTTCTATACTGCATTAAAATGCTTGCCGAAGAAATCCATGTTCTCTCATCTCATGTCAAAACTGTCACTGATCGTTTCCATTCCAAGCCTATGGCTATCCATCGACTCCCTGATGACTTTCGAACATCTATACAACCACTTGGAAGTAACGCTGAAAATGAGCTTGAGACGCAAGGGATGAAACGAGCTATTGATGACTTCAATAGTCAAATTGGATATCCTCACGATGCGGCAGAAACACTACTTGAATGGGTCGGAGGGGACAGTGGTACTCATGACTCCATTGAACAGGTCAAGAATGTACTGGCTCCCACTGCACTTTCTAATAGAGAGACACTTTGAAATAAGATCTTGACGCCTGAAGGATGGCATGTCTGGAGCACTGGCATTAATGCCATCTCTGAAAACCACTTTGGGCCAGCAAATAGTTCCAATCCATCTTCACTCTCCATGCTTTTCCATGCTATCGGGTTGAAAAGACCGCTGAATCTTAAAAAAGTTGATTTCTATCCTACAACAAAAGGATGTAAAGTTGTATGGACGTTGATGATTCTTGACTGCTGGCGGTGAGTCATCTCATATGAATACAAACTAATAACCTGTTTATAGAATTATACTCAACACGGATGACTTAGAACTCTACTTCAATGATCTTGCTACCGAGGGTGGCCTTCCTACCTTTGATTTCCTATTCTCAACTGCCCAAACTCTCATTTGGCAATATGTCTGCTCTGCTGCTTACCACCGAGTACTGTCTCTAGAGGCTCAGGATGGAGTGAGGAACTCAACACTCAAGGTAAAAAAAGGGTAGTGTATGGATGGCTCCTTCCTGTACGCCATCTAGCGAACAGGCTGAGCAGGTTGAATTGGAGAAGGCTTTTCAAGACCCCGAGGATTTTGATGGTGATTGTACTCTTGCAAACTCAATCGCATTCAAAATGCATTTTGGTTCATGGCTCTTATTAGAGCATGCTATCAAGGCTGGTGATGTAGGATGGGTAATGCAGCTTTTGAAGGTATGTGTCGCACTTATGATAACTAGATATAAATAACATTCAACTTAGATTTGGATTTTCATGTTTGCTGGCTTGAAACACCCAAAATACACAACATATCTTCTGGAGCTTCATTGTCTGCTCACGTACGAGTCCTCAGATGCCCTTCAAATGGCAATCCTGAACAATTACCTTGTTCAATTTGGACTGGAAGCTCAAGAATGTGACCTAATGATTGAACACCACGTATTCAAGCTAGAAGATATGGTTTCAAGAGCTGGTGGCGAATTCGATGGACCTTTCTATAGGGATATCATTGCACCTAACGTTGACAATATGACACGCCTCAACAGATCATTAATGCTCCCTTTCGAACTGGGTGAGCGCAAGAACTCTCACACCAAACCCAATCTGTTGCCAGAAAAAAAACTCCTCATGTCATTTCTTATAGAGAACGAGGTGCAATTCTTCCGTCCTACTCGAACCTATCACCGTATTGCTTCAGAATCTCTCTCCGATGGTTATACAAAGTTGGGAACAGGTGGAAAAATAGCATCATTTATTGAAGAGACTTCACGCAAGGCCAAATTTACAGAGGCTATTCAAAACAAGAAAAAGCGAACAGATAGCAATGATACTGATATGAGAAGCCCTATTCCCTCTCCAGTTCCAAGCCCACCACCAAGCACAAATAAAGAAAACGATGATTCTGGATCCAATTCTGAGAGCTCTAGTTCCTGTTCCAGTTCCAGTTCCAGTTCTAGCGACAATGGTGCCGCAATTACGGACATACAAACACAGCCTGACAATAGTGCAGAGGAGGACAAAGATGATACCAGTGATGAGGATATGGTAGGAGGTAAAAGTGATGATGAAGGGAATTGGTCAGACCAAGGCTCAGAATGAGCAGTAAGTCAATTTCATTCAACTGCGTACTCTCTTCATTCTAACAGGCCCCATATCGGCTAGTGCTGAATTCACTCGCAGTGCGCACATTGTCTGTTTCCTGGGTGAAGGCAGAAGATTTGTGATGTCAAGCATTGGCGGAGGCGTTGGAGAAGGAGATGCAGATGAGGACCATGATCTGTCGGACTCGGACTCAGATGTAGTAGCGCGCACTTTACTTTGTTGTTTCCTGCATGTACGAACCTCTTCACCTCGTTCCTCCTGGAGTGATTTACGGAAACCTGAGAGTAACCACCAAAGAAACTCAGACTTCGTCAATGCATAATCCCATTCATGAGACAGTAGAAGTGATTCCAACTCGGATTGAGTAGTGATAACAAGAAACTTGTCCAAGATACCGCTGATCAAAGCATCAGGGAAGAAGAATGCGACTGGGTGATTCGAGAGTTTGGGATCAAACGGTTCAAACTCGCACCATATGAGTGTTCAAAAGTCAAGTAACCACATCTGCATACTTGCCCGCTCCTCAAGTTTTTGATTTCCGCTTTGATGGCTTCGGAGGCGCAACCTTTGTTGGAAGCCATTCCAGCTTTGGTGCAGAATTGGGTGGAGCAAAGACATATGTCTTCATATAGCGAGCGGCGCATAACGCATAATATACCACACGTCCAGCACCTCTGCAGTCCAAATGCGAGGTTTCCTCAGGAGGGTTCCCATAGTGCTGATTTAGATTAGCAGTAAGACATAGTTCTTCAGTTAAAAATGAAGCAACAGCTTCATCTATTATTTCAGGTATCTTTTTTGTTGATTTTGTCGACTTTTTGGCGGTCTGAGTGGATTTATTGACACTTAAAGAGGACTGAGTACTGAAATTGTTTGAGAAATGCAATGATAACAAACCGTCAAGAGTTTCCCTGGCTACTTTGAGAGTCTTCACTGGCAACAGTGCTACAGCATGACAACAAAGGTCCAAACCTCGCCCAGCACAACCAGCACCCTGGACAAAATCATCAAGCAAGGCAGGGAAGCGGAAGAAAATGCTATCAAGGATGCTCCTGCAATTGATACCCTGTCGGATGGCTGGGGTTCCAATCACAACTTGAAGATAAGGATCAGTATCAATGAGGTCGAATGTTTGCTGGTTATAGTCATCGGGGCAGACACTGTGGTACATTTGTATACAGCGGAGACGGTTATAATGCTCTGGAATGTGATCCCATAAGTATTCATAGATAGCATACGCCTCAGGTATGGTCTTACGACTGCTATGCAAAATCTCGAGAACCGGCGCATATTTCAAGATACCCTTCTTTGTTTTCACAGGCTGAATGCTTATCTGCATGTTTACGCATTCATTGGAGCGACGTCGGAGATTATAAGCTAGACCTGACATGCCTAAAGGGCTGCAAAGTGTGCGTGTTTCGGTACCTGGCACACAAGTAGCTGTAGTGACAACGATGGGAACAGATGAAGGAAGGCAGCCTTTCACGAAAGCTCCAATAAACTTGAATTTCAGACGAAACCCTGATGTACCCCATGAACAAATAAGGTGACCTTCATCGACAACAAACTCAATGAGATTTGCATGAAAGGTAGGATGGTTGATTATACGGCGCCATTCAGGGGTGGCAAGATGTTCGGGGTCAATACAGAGAAGATTCCAAGTTTTACATTCACAGATTAAAGCCTCGAGGTTGATTTTATTGATTCTGTACTGAGAGATAATCTCATGGCAGTAGGATAGTCCTGCGATACCAAATTCCTTGGCCTCAGACAGCTAAAGAAAAGGGTTAATCAACAAACAAGGAAAGAAGTGAGAAAACGCACTATACTCGTTGCTAACCCTTTCGTTGGTGTGATCACCATAACAACTGCTTGGTGTTGAACTGGAAAGTTTGTATATTGTAATGGATTTGTTGAAAGTTCGAGGTGAATTAGGATAGGAACAAGGAACAAGACTGATTTTCCATCTCCTGTAGCAGTGAATGCCACCAAATTTTGATGGTCAAGGACAAGAGGGATCCATTCACGTTGGAAATCCCGAAGACCAAGCTCCCACTGTGGAATCCGCGCCGAAACAACACGATTGAGCGTGTCAGTGCCTTCCTGGGAGATCCAACGAGGTTGAGACATAATTTATGGCATTAAGAAAGTGAAAAAGTGAGAGTAAAAAGAATGTACACGCCAGCGGCTATACGGGCCCGCAGGCCCACAACTATCCGAGCCGCGGATTATCTAAACAAATTCTATGCCAAGCCCTATTGAATAACTATAGGACTAGTATGTTACATGGCCTACTTAGTACATGGCCATGGCATATGTGTTATTTTATAGTAACAGAGAACAAACGGATATGCCACAAGGTCTTTGTTTGCAGAGGCAAAGTATAGTCCACTATATTTTAGTGAATCCAATGACTCACGTCGACGAAGCATTGACAAGTCCAAAATCACATGACACATAACGCAACATGATTTGCGTGCAGATTTCTCCTCTCTCTTTCGTTGATTTCTCCATCATGGCAAAAGGACATTCTTCGAATCCTCTAGCTCAAGCGCCAAATCTTCCCCAAAAGTGCTGTTGCGCTTCTGACTCTTCCTCAAATTCCTTTGATTCAAGTGACAACAGCAACAATAATCATAACTCGTGTAAAACCAAAATCTCAGTCTTCTCAGTCAGCAAACAATGCGAAAGCAAAGGAAAAGACAAAGCAAGAGGAATAAAAAGATAAAGCTAATCACTATTGTTTGAAGACTCCGAGTATGTTCATTTTCCTTGATCTCATTGCATATATGCTATGAAAGTTGTAGATGGCAAAATTCCAAGGACATGGAGCGCGGTTTCTTGCAAGGCTACTACTATATCAGGTGATTCTTCCTTTCACTTGTTGTTTCGCTCGACTGATAATTCTTTGGTGCCAGCTCTGCATTTGACGGATTCATCCATTGGGGTGAGGGAAGCATGACCGGCCATCGTATTGCATATGCCGCTGTCCAGGTGCATGCTCAATTTACTGTTCCTCTGTCTTGTTATTGATTCAAACGTTACACAGGTTTGCTTTGCAACAACGATGATGACTTCCGCCTCCTTTGACTATGTATGTTGGTCATTCATGCTGCATGAAATGCACGGCAAGTTTGGCAGTCACTGCCGACCCACTTAGTTTTGGTTTCCTAGCCACTCACGTACATCGGACCCTCTGTACTCATTCTTACGCTCACTGTTGTACATTATCATCACTTCCAATATATGTTGTTCTTCATATCTCATCATCATGAACGATGGCAGTAAGGGTAGTACCGTACCAAATATCAGATATTCTCATAGTATAAAGGCCCTGCTAGTGCCTTGTAATCACTTCAGGGCTTGTATCAACTTGTATCAGCTCGTAATCTTGTGAACCTTGTATGCGCGTGTGACCATTCAGTAAAAACAAGCACATACAAGGTGCACTGACCTTGCAAGCTATGCGCAGCTTGTATGGCCTTGTTCTCCCTTTTCACCACATACGGTTGGCCTACTCTTTTGCTGATGCTCATAGCCGCCTGCTGGAGCTTGTTCTCATGAAAAAATGGTGCGGACACGAGATACAGAACCGGGAAAAGGTGGCCATGACCCAGAGGAAGATGCGTGCCATGAGACGATGGAACTTGTACCAAAAAAAGGTTGAGAATGGAAGGGGAGTTCAAGGCAGATATGGAAGGCCTGCTTGGGAGGATCTGGAGCGCTGTTATGAGGTTGTCCTGGCCTTGGGCTGCGGGCACCGGCGGAGAGAAGATACAGACCACAGTGATCAATCATGGGAATCCGGGGATGATGCATGTAAAACAAGACCAGCTCAGTTTAAATTATAAGGTATCAAGATGAAATCTGGTTAAACCAAGCAACCAACTAGGTTAAACCGCCAGCTCATAACAGTCTCATTCTCTGGTTAACTAGGTTTAACCCAGTTTAAATAGTTAGCTCATGACAGTCTAAAGATGTCCACAAGTCCGGATCCAGGTAAACCCGGATCCGTTGCGCAGGTACCTGTGGGCCCCAAGGGGCTACCCGTGACCCGCATGGATCCGTGGGAAACGGATACCGGGATCCGCAGGTATTTTAACGCAGGTACTTGCGGGTACTTGCAGATCCCAGTGAACACAGGTACTCACAAGTTACTTGTGAGTACCTGCAAGTATTTAGTACTTACAATAATAGTGAAGTGGCTACTACATGCAAGGTATGAGTGTGAGACACTTAGTAGGTGCTTAGTATGTAGAATAGAGTACAATGTGGGTAGAGAACAGTGGTCCTTGAGTGATACAAGTCACTGAAGTTGAAGAGGGACTATATTCATCATGATTGTATAGTGTACAACAGTGCATATAGCCACTTGGAACTTGCTACATGCTAGGTGGACAGATGAGCTGCTCAGACAAGGTCTAGTGCATAGTGGAGAGCATATTCCAGCCGTTATTTGAGTGAAAAAAAATTATTCTTGCCCTCCCCACAAATACCTGCAGGTAGCACAAATTTGCTTGGATCGATACCCGTGACCCGTACGGATCCGTGGGAAACGGATACCTGGATCCGCAGGTAGACATACCTGCGAGTACCTGCGGATAACTCGGACTTGTGGACATCTTTATGACAGTCTCATTCTTTGTTTAACTAGGTTTAGTGAAAGTGGGCGATGATCTACCGATCTTTTCATCTTGTTCTGAAGTCCCTATTGACTAGTGATTAAGCAGAGCAGGGATAATAGAGCTTCGAAGGTCCTTACCTTGTGTGTACAGGTGAGACGACACGGGTTTGCATGTCAAAGACACACGGAGGTAAGGGATAAACATTACTAGGGATTCCTGGAGATCATGGATAGACGTGTGGATGTGCACTGCAGTTTGAGGAAAGCAAGAACGTAATTTTGTTTCCAACAGATGGACTGAATCTGTGGCAGCATGTGCGGCATCAATGAAACTGGAATTGAATTCCTGAATGAGTCGATAGTGGATATATGGGTATTCATTGATGCCCTGCTCTAAAATATGAAGGTACTGAATAAAAATGAAGGATTGGTTACAACTGGGGCTTACCAAAATGCATACCTGTGAACTGGCGACACTCTAAGGCAGCCAGAACCTTTGGAACGTTGTAGCAAGCAATTCTGTCCAAGCGGTTAAGTAGTATGCAGATATCTCCAATTTCATTGACAGGCATAGTGGGGATTGTCAATGCTTGATGAAGTATGTCACTTGTGGTGGAGAGGACCACAGTGGACAGCACTTCTGGGTAAATAAGAAGTGGGTCAAGCATTAAGGCAAGGAACAAGTGGAGTGAAGGGTGGTAGCTGAACAACAGGAATCTGGAAAGGCAAGCAGTGAGCTGATGTTCACAACTTACTTTCGTAAGTTTTCAGGTGGACTTTTGAGGTGCGGAAAGCAAAGGGCCGCACTAAATTGGATTAATTTTCCTCCTTCCATTAGGTGAGTATAATGACGGACTCAGAGGTTGCAAGTTAAGCGATCCAGGGTCAGGAGTATATTGTACAAGCAGGTAAGGATAGGTAAGGATCACAGAAAGATGGAAAAACTGATGGGTTTGAGATCTCGAGTGTAGGATTGAAAATGTTTGGGCATGACATATATATGAACCGGAGTGTTAGGACAGGGTTGGTACTGATTCTTATAGTTCTAAGGGGGTATTGCAAGGATAGTGGCCGGCACATCGCTGTAGTTTAAAATGAATTTAGCAGCATCGGTGACCACTGGTTGCAACAAGACTTACCGCAATGTTTCAGTATTTGTAAGGGATGATTAGTGGATTGGATTCAGTGAGGGTGGACCAGAGTCAACTTTGAGCTTGGCAAGCTACAACGTTAAGTTGTAGCTGGTTGAGACAACCTGAGTCATCCAGTACAAGTTAAAGTTATTAGCGCCAGCAGCGCTGTCATATCATTAATGTCATGTGATAGGCACCTGTTTTCTTTCTTTACATTCTTCACTTCCGCCAGCACATCGTCTTCCAGCGTACAACATCAGAGGAATGGGGTCTGATTTGGTATAATTCACTTAGGTGAATCTAGTGGTATGACTTAGGGTCATATCATAGCCTGACTTATGTCAAGTTTTTGTCATGCCCCGTACTCCCGTCCTACATAGCATCTTTTCCCGTTGCCTCCACTCTCCCGCCTATCCCGTCAATCCCACTCCTGACTTCTTATCGATGACGCAACTACGAACCACTGTATTGACCTATTACCAGCCCTTCCATAAATTGTACTCACTACCTTCCCGTTTCCCTGTTCGCCTTGTTCCATTCTGAGGTATGCCCTTGTATTATTCCCGTTCCCGCTCATCCCTTGTAGTTCCTTTCCCTTTCACCTTAACTGATCATCTAAGTACTTTTCACGACCCTGTATAGTTCTACTATTCTTAAATACTCGTCGATATCTCTGATATGATAGATTTGCTATATTGAAACATCCCCCCAGTTACTGACTCATTTCTCGACTTATCAGTTTCTTTTACTCTGTTTCTTCACTTTATCATTTTCTTCACTCTGCAATATACTCTCTTCGATTCCAATTCATTGCACTCTATCAAGTCAGCTTCCGCTCGACTTTCCGCCGCCAATATCTTGTCTTTGAAAATGCTTGCGCCCAGTGGGTCCTACCCTTAGAGTCGGAAACTCATTCTGTTCCTAGGGTTACTTGTATGGTTCATTCTATCACACTTCCGGATTCCGCTCGTACATTTCACGTCGTCGCTATTCCCAGATCAAGTACACTATCATCAAATCATCCCGTCGGAAATGTTCCGCCGCTTCTATTCGAGATAGTACATCAACCCGTCGCAATAAGGATCCGCCTAGATCCTTACAGTTTTGCTGTAGTTTCTCTTGGTTGTTTTTTGCGCCATATGCAATGCCTGCTGCTCAATTGCATCAAGAATTGTTTCACTAAGGTAAATTGGATTCTGGAAGAAGCTCCAAGTGCTAGGATCAGCAGGAGATAGATTGGTAAATTGGTGACATTGTCAGTTCACCTTGGTGATTCAGACCATATGATATAGGGTTGCATTGTGCCCCGACTTTCTTCTCAAGTTTTCTCCATGTTCTGCAGCCGAAACCCACCAACACCTATTTGCGGCCATTTATCATCCTGTCAACTGTCTAATCCTGCCATCAAGGTAAATTGGAATCTGTCAGCTTTAAGTTGTTTTTTTTTTTTTCTTTTTTGACACTAACTTTGGGCTCAGGGAGTGTGTTCTTAGGCAGGGCTGGATGGAGGCTTTTTTGGATTTGGGGTGGTATTTGTAGGCAGCTTTGGGCAATCATATGGGTGAAGTCTTTGTGGGAGAAGCTCTACTGGGTAGGGCTGGAGGCTTTGGGGCATGTGTATGCAGATCAATCCTGGTGGTAGAAGCAGGAGCTCAGGCTTATTGGTAGGCAGAATACATGCTTGGAATGCTAGCTACTTTGCTAACGGTATAAATTAAGTGTTTACACTAGTCATCCAGCAAGACATGCAATAGACCTGCCAATGCGGTCTTGTGCTTTTTGTCAAAACTGAACTCACTAAGAGCGACTTTTCCAATATCAAGACATACCCTCTCGATGTGTTCTGTCATGTATTTTGGGACAACAGTGGCTTGCTCTGTCTGTTTGTCGTTGTCCTCTTTGTCATCTGTGCCAACAGCTTCTGTGCCTGCATCTTCTGCGCACTCCTTATCATTGGTGTTATCCTTCAAGACTCCAGATTGATGAATTCTGTCAAAAATAGCCAACAGCGCCGGCTTCAGGACATAGCCTTCTTTGTCATGCACCTTGGCGAGGGTCACAACTTTTGAAACCATCAGAGTGAACTTCTTGTGCTCCTTTGAATGATACAACCACATTGTGAATTGAACAAGGAGGTTGAAAGGTTCACAGCCTGTCCATGCATAAAGGATCGAGTTTCCACTGCTGTTGTTAGGGCATTGAGCAGTGCCACAGCGCTGAAACAGTTTAGTGAGTAAGCTAACAGCAAGAAATGGAGAATGAACTGACCTTGACATTTAGAGCAGCGAAGTTGAGAGGATTTGTCTCTCCCATCATCACGGTGAACTTGTGGAGCCCTGTGGTATTAAGCGCCGTGAGCTGTCTACAATCTAAAGCCTGTGTGCCAGTACTTGATGACCTACACAGTAGGTATAATATGAGGAAACATTGTAAGTTCTAAGTATTGCACAACTTTTACTACCAAAATATGTATTTCTGTCACCTAAGTATGTATAAGTACTAACTGTTGCACCAGTCACAAGTACTGGCAAGTACTTGTCAATTTTCAAAACCTTGACTTGTGACTTGTTAGTGACTTGTGGGAAACAAGTATTTTGTCTTGCAAGTCAGATACTGGCAAGTATTCCCATGGTTCTTACTCACGAGTACCTGTGTAAGAACTGGACTCGTGTCCATCTTTACTCCATGCCTTTCACATCATTTGTATCCATCATCCACTCTGCATACCTCTTCACAAGAATTCAACGGTTGGGAAGAGAGACTTCTCTATTGAGGGTATGGAGCTTCTTGCCGCATTTTTGGGTCCTGCAGAGTTAAGAACAGTCGGCAGAGTTGGAAGACTATATAAGACAGAACTTACCTGAACAGTCAAAGTAGCAAAAGTTACCTGCCCTCTCTTGCCTCTTCGCTCGCCCAAGCCAATACTCAACAGGTGTTTGGTGTCCCCATTGGCCAGATCTCTACAGCACATAAACTGGTCCAGATCAAAATTGCCTATCTCCTGTCTAGCCAGTGAAGTGAGAAAGATGCTGATTAGAGCTTTGGCTCTCTCAGGTGTACCTAGCACCGTAGGAGGGAGCGGGAAGCATGAAGTAGGTTTATCGCTATAGAGTGCAGTAAATGGCATCTCAGCATGAGTGGTATCACTTTTGGTATGGTGATTTTCTGGACATGGAGTATTTAATGTGATTTGCAGATCTTGATCACTTAATCAAGTGGCTAGGGATAACAGGGCCGAGGTTGAAGCCTAGATACTATGGGATCTGGTAAAATCGGGTGGGCTTAGATGATAGAATGAAGCAGGATGCTGTTTCAGCTGGTTTCAGGCCATGGAAAGTGCGGGATCTAGTGAATTGTGTGACAAAGTCACACAAAAAAATCGGAAAACAGGCAAGTGTTGTCCCTGAATTATTTTTCCACTTCTTTCCAACCACATCAGGCTCCATTGCTGTCGCCACATGGATGGCGGTACTCTTGTTTCATCCCTGCTCCTCTCTTTTCATTCCCGCCAGGTTGCCACTGCTGGGTTGTGGCTGGTTGCGATGACAGTAGTCTCGTCCTTTTACAAGGGAAGCTTTTGTTACTTTTGTTACTGCTCTGTCTCCTGGGATGACATGGCTTTCTTCATTAGGCGTAACAGCATAACTTTATTGCAGGAATTTCATGTTTGGTCCCTTTTAGTGGTGTGTTCTTAATAGAGAGTTTGAATGGTTTTATTGACTTTATTGCCAGTAGTTCTGGAGTATTGACTTATTACATTTCTTTGGCATTGAACCAAGGCCAGTTTAAATTTTCCTTCATAATGTTTTATGCTAATGCAGTTGATAGATTTTTTGGAATTTTGTGAAAATATCTTTCTAGCCTTGACTTTCAACCAATTGTTCATATTAGAGAGGTATTTAAGTAGCTTAACTGTCTTACATTGCTTGTAGGTACAGTAGACTAGTTTAGTTGTTAAAAGTGCATGGTTAAACTCAGTTTAACCAGAAGCCCATGGTTTGTATTTAATAAAAACATTGTTTAAACTTGTCCTTTTAAGTCAGCTTTCAGTGTTTCACAGCCAGTTAAACCCAGTTAAACTGGGTTTAACCAGGTTTAACAGGGTTTACCCAGATCTCCTAAATCAGGTGCACATATCAGAGCTAATTGTATATAATAGTTCACTGGTTTAACCCAGTTTAACCAGGTTTAAACAGAGGTTTGACTCTAAAAATCCACCCTACTAGGCGGTTTAACCAGATTTCATGTTGTTACCTTAACTTTTTAACCAGGCCAATTGGGTTACTGGATGCATGGGAGTAAGGCTAGTATGTGTTTGGGGTGCAAGGATGACGAGGAGGTTGTGAAGAACTTTGTGGGCATGGTTGTGTTGAGTGTATATAGTGATAGAACACTTACTGCTTACATAAGCGATGTCCCACGCTCATATTCCATCTCTAAACTATGTACTTTTATAGTAATCTTTTGTTACCATGTTGATATCTGCCCTAGTTTTACTTTTTGGCTTTCATTTGTTCAGTTTGCAAGATATTTTCTCAGTTTGAGTGGTGACTGTTGAAAATATCTATGCGCGCACAATTGTGGACACCTATTTTCACGCCTCATGCGTTTCAGTACAAATAGAACCAAACAACTACCTATTCCTTACTTAGTTAGAAAGAGTCCAAATCAATATTCACATATCTTTGATTCAGTTCATTGTTTGCTGTCTATTGGAGTACTGAGGAACTATAAGGCTATTAGTACAACACTATAGTCATTATACTGAGCATAACAACGCTGTACTAAGACGGGTATCACACTGCTTGGGTTAGCTGAAGGGCGCTCCAGTGTGTTTAACTTCAACAAGTGCAGTTTCCTCCAACAGGTTGAGTCTCATGATTTGTGTTCATGAGGCTGATGGGGCTGGCGGGGGCAAGAGGATGTGAGTAGATTCTCTTTCCTTTGGTTTGTTACTAATCATTTTGATGTCTGTAGGGGTAACTGCTCATGCTAATCCTTCTGACAGCATCTCCTGGCATTACCACCACACCTCCACCTCCAACAGCACCTACACCAAAATACCTTCCTCCACACTCCTTGAAACCTCTGCTCGCCTCCATACTATCCACTTGTCCCTCCCCGCCTGTTCCACCCTACTTAACTTCACCAGTCACTCTGACCCCAATTGGATGTCAGAGCTGAATAAAAGAAAGGCAGTGTTTGAGGCATCAATTTGGAAGGGATTGTCTGTGGGGCAATTGGGTGAGGGTGAGTGATGGACGGCTGTGGATATAAGGGATTTAGAAGAGGCGGTAGAGCTGGCAAAGAGAGGGTTGTTGTTCATCAGGAAAAGCCGTTTTTGCCTAGGTGACCCCAGAGTGGCCTAAAGCAAACTAGGTGACCTATGAATCCTATGGCATCCTAGGAATTTGGGCTCGTCCCTTGCCAGTCAAGGCTCTTGAGGATTCCCTAGGCAAGCCTAGGTTTGCCCAGGCTTGCCCAGGTGCTCCTGGGGAACACCTGGGAAACACCTGGGCAAACCTGGGCAAACCTAGGCTTGCCCTGGGTTTGCCTAGGATACCCTAGGGAATCCTCAAGAGCCTTGACTGGCAAGGGACGAGCCCAAATTCCTAGGATACCACAGGATTCATAGGTCACTTAGTTTGCTTTAGGTCACTCTGGGGTCACCTAGGCAAAAACAGCTTTTCCTGATGTTCTTGGGCATGAAAGGGTATATGGCCCTGGTGATGGGATAGTCCTCTACAGTATCTTCATTTTGATTTTCCAAGTTTTTTGTACTTGTACACATGAAGGACATGAAAGTTTGTCATTTTCATGATTGCACTTGTTACAGTGATGGCGGAAATTGATGAACCACCCCAAATCGGGAACTGGGTGCTAAAATGCGTCACTTTGAAGTTCCTTGAGCTAGCTTACTGTTGGAACTAAGAGACACGTTAGTACGATGTACAACTAAGCTCAGCCAGAAGTGATGAAGGCTAAATCATAATACCATACCTAAGAGACACGTTAGTACGTATGTACAACTAAGCTATAGGTATAGTGTGAGCATAAATGGCATAGAGCATAAGTATAATAGACATACCTCAGCCAGAAGTGATGAAGGCTGAGGAAAAGAAGGGAACGTCGATACGTACAGTATAAGTAGAAATCCGTATCAATGAAATAAAAGTTAAAACAAATGATAAGAACTCGGGTCTGATATCTACTCGGTATTGGAGCTGTACATACCGGCGGCCATATACTGCAGGACTGAATATCCAACACTCCCCCTCAACGAGAATGCATTGGGACAAGTCCCAGTAGTCGAGTTGCCTGTCGATGAGTTTCACCATCAAGAGCTTTGGTGAATATGTCGGCAACATTATCCCTAGAAGCAACAACAGCTGTCTGAATATCACCGCAATAAACCCTTCACGAATCCAGTGGTGGTGAATTTTGATATGTTTGTTTGCATTAGTGACTTGGTCGGAATTAATGTTCTTCAAAGCCAAAGATGAATCAACAAACATCTGAGTTGGTTCAGGTTGAGTGAAGTCGAGTTCCTGGAGAAGGGAGCGGAACCAAACAACTTCCCTACCACAAGATCCAGCTGCATAATATTTGGCTTCACTGGTGGAAGTCGCAACAGCAGTCTGTTTCCTTGTATACCAGGAAAAACAACCTGTACCAAAAGTGAGGGCGGCGCCAGACACCGAATGACCATGTTCAAGGTGATCAACAAAGTTGGAGTCGGTATAGGCAAAGAAAAGGAGTGACTTGCCACCAAGGACAAGGACAAAGTCAACAGTCCCCTTCAAATAGCGAATAATCCGTTTCACTGCTTTCCAGTGGATATGACCGGGATTATGCATGAACTGCGCTACTTGTTGGGTGCTGCGAGTGATGTCCAGGCGCATTTGAGTGGAGGCATGCATGAGAGAACCAACACCTTCAGCGTAGGGCACCAATCACATCTCTCTCTGTTCAGGAGAATCATCAGAAGGACAATCAGCTTTGGAAAATACCGTCTTTTCCATGGGTGTTCCAACGGGGTGAGCATCATCGAGTCGGAAACGCGAAATGAGAGACAAGATGTAGGAACATTGGGAAAAGGAAATGGTTCGAGCAGATCTATCACGAGTAACATCATACCGAAAAATTGAGAAATCTCCCCCTTATCCGAGATATCAAAATGAGTACAGAACTCATCCTTAAATCAAATAATCTGTAGAATGGAGGAACCAAAGAGAGCTAGATCATCCCCGTGAGTTGCAATGATGATTATTCCATCAGAAGAACAACAAAAGAAGACACAAGGATCGGAAATGCAAACCTGAAAGCCAAGTTCAATCAAAACACTTTTTAGTTTCTCATACCAGAGAAAACCAGATTGCTTAAGTCCATAGAGTGCCTTGTTAAGCTTCCAAACCCACGAATCCTTTCCTCTGACTACAAATCTGGGCGGTTGCTTCACATATGTTGGCTGGTCATCAGGGATGGTGCTATTAAGATAAGCAGATTTCACATCAATGACATGAATTTCCCAATCCTGGATGGCCACTATGGTTGCAATACCATAAATGGATTCAATACAAGCAGTCGGAGCATGGATATCGACAAAGTCAATACCCGGAATTTGGGTAAAACCCTGAGCTACAAGTTGAGCTCGGTAGACCTCAATGACCTGAGTGTCGGCATTGCACTTGATAGCAAAGACCCAGCGCGTACCAATGGCCTTATGGTCAGGAGGTGGTGGAACGAGAGAGTAAGTCCCAGCCTCCAAGAGCTGGTTAAGCTCGTAATGACAAGCAGCTTCCCACTCTGCATGATCAGGAGAGTTGAGAGCCTGCGAAACATTGAATGGAATTTCACCCCTCAAGATATGAGCCAGTTCGGGCATCTCCCCCTCATCCCCGCTATCATCCATATCAAGCTCAACATGTGGAGGAATATCCTCATCAATCTGTGGCTGGACTTCTGCTCTCGCACAAGAGTGAGTCTTAGCAGGTGTAGCGTCAGAAGGCATGCGGGGATTAGGACGAGGGGCACGAGGTGGAGGTCTCACCCAGACTATCATGACCCATCACCTCACTTCTCCTGCCCAGTAGTCTCCTTCTCCTTCTCACCTGGGAGACTACCAGTCGCTGCCCATCACATCTTGGTCTGCTTGAATGCCCTTTTCAAGCAGACCACGTCTATACTGCCCCTCCGACCCATCACCGACCGCCATCCACGTCTCCTCTGTCTCATCGTATCACATCTTGTTGATGTGTTACGGTAGTCGGCACGCAGTCTGTGATATCGCGTCTCAGCGCCCGCGTTCTTTGCGCAGGCTACCATCCACTCGCTCCTTCCACCCACCACAAATCCACCACATCTCCCGGCACCTTCTCTGATCCGTGTATTGATGGTATGGTCCCTCATCCCACCTGTCTCCCCACCTCAGTTTCATCTCCCGCCAAGCTGGTCAGCTGCTCATTTCTGCCCATCTCATCAGCCACCACGTTCTCCCACTCACTGTGTCTCACGAGCCTGGTCCGCAGCTGGAGGACGATTGTCCTACCTCTCGCAGTTTTTCATTGTTTATTGTATCTAGTTACCTGCTTACATGTTTACTTACTTTTACCTACCCTTCAGTACATGTGCCTGCACATATCATATATACATTCTTGGTTGTAGTACTCATCCACTTATCAATACAAGCCAGCTTCAAGTGAGAAAAGATATAAAGCTAGTAAGGTGAAATTTGCCTAGTCACTCTATATAGTATTTCTCAACATCTCCTAAATAGAATTTATAACATTGTGAGTGGCATATACCTCCACATCCCCACATTCCTTACAATCCTTCAGCTATGGACTCAGAGTCAAAGCTAGATCCAGGCCAAAAAGAATCAGAAACTACCTCTTCAAACTCCCCTGGCCAAACTGAAGTGGAGGTTCCAGATATTGGGGAAAAACAATGTCCCATTCGAGGTTATGATTTGGCTGCCACTTTGCTGAGACCCCCATCATGCACTCCTACAATTCTGGAGCTAGAGGAAATTGAGGATGTTCAGGAGATTTACCAGAGCTTGAGGGAACAAGGAATTAACGTGCGAGATTACAGTTTCAATCCTATCAACACAGGGGGGCCAGTGGGCTCAGACAGCTCAGACAAAGAAGGGCTCTGAGGCATTGCTAGTAGCTACTAGAAGGGGAAAAAACTTTATCATTACCTAGTATTAGGACCCAAGGAACTCATATAAGTCTTCTTCACCCAAAACTGAAAATCACGCTACCGAAACTCCCAGCCTGACGAAATGAACAAAGCTCATCTGACTGGTGTTAGGGTGGTATTAATAAAAGATCTCTCACATTCGTGGGGAAAATTGAATGTAATCCAAGGCTCACTTCAAAGATTGACCTATATACAGATTAATTTGATGAGAACCCGATAAGTTGTCTCATGACCCCCTTTCAATGCTTATATATAATGTTTCACTGGAAGGAAGTCCCATAATCTTTCCCCCCCCCCTTTTTCTCTTTGCATTATGGAACAGATTATATGTCCAGCAGGCTGTGGTCGATTTTTTAGGACCCCCAGGGCAAAGAAAGTCACTTGACCCAGGCAGCTTCTTGCTCTTGGTATCGTGCCCTGCAAAAATCAAAATCCACACTTTGGAGTGAGGAGGATGAAATGATGGAGGTTGAAGATTTCGAGGCAGAAGAGACATATAGGGCTCAATTGGAAGAAAATGCACTGGCTGGAGATTTACTGCAAGAATATGAAGAGGATCATGATATTTTCCACTTTGTCCCTCTGATTGAGCCTGAGCCTGAGGCACCAGAAGTGGGGGAAGCTGGCCCTGGTCCAAGTACTCAGTTGAATCGACTTCTTGAAAAACAACTAGGTGCCAAAGTGAGAGTTTTGGACGACAACAGTGGAGAAGAGGCACAAGTGTTTGAGTGGAATGAGGATGCTGGGTTGGCTATACAAATGGAGCCCTCTCTCCAGGAGCATTGGAGAATTGCTCACAATCTGGGAGCGGAAAGAATGATGGATGGCACCTCTCCTCTTCCCAATGAAATGTGCTCCCCTTTTGCTTCAGAAATGGATTGGAAAGTAGCTGAATGGGTGGTAAAGGATGGAATTGGACGTAAATCCTTCAACCGTTTTCTAGCTACTCCTGGAGTAGGTCATCTCAAAGTTATGGTACTATCTCAACTTTACTAAGCTATATTTGATTCAGGTAGCTGAAAAATTAGGACTGTCTTATACAAATATTGCAGGTCTTCACAAAAATGTGGACAATCTGAGAGCCAGGGCAGGGGAATGGAAAGTGAGAAAGTTGTACTTCAAGGACCATCCAGACGAGGAATTTACCTTTCATCATTGAAACATCATTGATGCTATAAAAAGTCTTTGGGGGGACCCAGCTTTAGCCTCCCATTTAATCTATTGCCCAAGGAAGGTTTTCAAAGATGCTTTTAAATCCAAAAGAATGTACTCGGAGATGTGGGATGAAAAAATTGTGGAATACCATCCAAGTGAGTAATCATCCCTGGAGTATCTATCAGGTTTAACTCAATATTTCTCAGGAGAAACTTCCTTCAGGGGCTACTGTGGCCCCTTTGATAATTGCTACTGACAAAACTCAGCTCACTCAGCTCTCAGGAAATAAACAGGCTTATCCTGTTTATCTCACTCTAGGAAATATTCCCAAGTCTATACGCCGCAAACCATCTCAGAGGGCTTGTATCCTTCTGGCCTATCTGTCTGTGGAGAAAGTTTCCAAGGAAAATCTTACTAAAAGAGAAATTAGTGGACGTCATCACCGCCTATTTCATGAGGCTCTGCGCCACATATTTTCCCCCTTAGTGGAGGCTGGAAAGTCTGGAGTAGAAATGGCTAGCGGTGATGGATCCGTTAGAAAAGTCCATCCAATCCTAGCCACATCAGGAAAAGCTGTTTTTGCCTAGGTGACCCCAGAGTGGCCTAAAGCAAACTAGGTGACCTATGAATCCTATGGCATCCTAGGAATTTGGGCTCATCCCTTGCCAGTCAAGGCTCTTGAGGATTCCCTAGGCAAGCCTAGGTTTGCCCAGGTTTGCCCAGGTGCTCCTGGGGAACACCTGGGGAACACCTGGGCAAACCTGGGCAAACCTAGGCTTGCCCTGGGTTTGCCTAGGATACCCTAGGGAATCCTCAAGAGCCTTGACTGGCAAGGGACGAGCCCAAATTCCTAGGATGCCATAGGATTCATAGGTCACCTAGTTTGCTTTAGGCCACTCTGGGGTCACCTAGGCAAAAACAGCTTTTCCTGATGCAGTTATGTGGCTGATTTTCCAGAACAGTGTTTAGTTACCTGTTCCAAATATGGGACCTGTCCTAAATGTCAAACTCCTGCAGCTCAACTTAGCCATGCATCTCCTGGTGAACCTAGAACAAACAATGGACTTTGGGGGTTATGGAGGATGCCAGAAGACTGACCAAATCATCAGCTCAATATTTTGAGTACTGCATGAGACATGAAGTTTCTGGCTATGTCTTTTGTCCTTTCTGGCAGAATTTACCATTCACAGACCCCCATCTCAGTATGACCCCTGATGTTCTTCATCAGCTCTATCAGGGTGTTCTGGCACATCTTGTTAATTGGTGCGCATCAATTTTAGAGCCTGGAGAGCTGGATAGAAGGATATGTTTGCTCCCTCCCACTTATGGTGTACACCATTTCAAAAATGGCATATCTGCTCTAGCTCAAATCAGTGGGACTGAAAGGAAAAACATGGGTAAAATCCTTCTTGGCTGTTTGGGGGGGGGGCCTGAGATGCCTATCAAAGCTGTCACTGCAGTCCATGCTATTTTGGATTTCATCTATCAGGCCCAGTACTCTACCCATGATGATGACACTCTCAGTTACATGACCAAATCTCTGGAAACATGGGAGGCCAACAAGAATGTTTTTATCACTCTGGGCACTCATAACACACACACATGGTTCCCTTGTACACTTGTACACCCAACTAGGCTTCTCTTGCCTTAGTTCTAAGAGTTGTCTAAGCTTAGTGACCCACATTAGCACTACAGTCTCAAACCTGGAGCAGTCACACATGTACATCCAATACTATAAGTCTTTCCCTTGGGGAATCTCTGACAACCCACCCTTGCTCCCTTACATATCGATTGTCTGGTTAGGTGCGGTAGTGTTTTTATTAGGTTCTTTTATAGCACCTTTCACACACCTACATGTAGATACCCAAATACCAGTGACCTGCGCTCCTGGTTGCCAGTTACCGGGACCAGGACTCGTGTCCATCCTTACTTGCAAGTACTTGTGAATTTTCAAAACCTTGACTTGTGACTTGTTAGTGACTTGTGGGAAACAAGTATTTTGAGTTGCGAGTACCTGTGTAAGAACCGGACTTGTGTCCATCTTTAGCTTAAGCTAACTTGATGGACTTGATTGACCTGAGGGTGACTTAAGTTGGCTTGAGTATTTTGGACTTTTCTTGATGGATATGAGAAGGGACGTGTGGAAGAGATATGAGAAAGAAAAATGTAAGGAAATGATCATATGAGGAATAGCAAAAGAAAAGGTAGCTAATGGGAATAAGAGGGGAGGAGACTATTTGTCTTTGTTTTCCAGTAGCTCCAGGAGGTCTCTGAGAATGTGATGGAAATGTTTGGTTTCATTGACATATAGAAAAAGGTGCCTTATGAGTTTGGGCGATGTGAGGAGGGAGTGCATATTCCAGTGCTTCCTGCTGACAATCTGTCATAGACAGTGCTTTGCCTCATGATGCACTGAGCACTGAAAAAGATAATGAAATACTGTTTCAGGGTGACGGCGGCAGCATGGACATGTCAGTGAGTCAGCTTGGTTGATGCAATGGAGATGTTTTTGCAGGGGGATATGCCCGGGGCTCTGGTCTATTGATACTATATTCTTTTCTTACCATCTCTGTAGATGTGCAACATTGAATAGGGCCAGTGGAGCATTGACTAGCAGTGACAGTGCTTGTTGTGGTGGGCTAGAATGTTTGTTTGTGAGTATGCATTGTAAATGGTAAAAGGAGCATGCTCACTGCAGTAACCATCACCATGGTGGTGACAGGTGAGGGTTGTTGTGGAGCACATGGACAAAATCGGATATTTATTGGCCACAAAATCAAAATTTTCTCTCTCCAAAACATGAGAAAATGAGCTAAATTTGGCCTTAAAATTTTTTGTTAGTCACAGGTCCAGGCTTGATCTGACAGAATTTTCATTTTGTCAGGTTGGTCACAGGTCACACCCCCCTGACAAGCTGTTTTGATTAGTACAGTATCAGCAGTATCTCAATGGTCTTTCTTCAGGCCTTGCTTATTGGAAGAAGATCAAGTTTGATGTCATAGTTGGTCACTGGCCATTATATAAGCACATTATAGAAACTGTGGTAAGCCCAGGCTTACAGTTAAACAGTTTAAACCATAAAGTACCATCCATTTGCCTAGTTAAACCAGTTTAGCCACATAAAAAAGCTGTTAAACTGGTTTAACCACCATAATTCTTTACTTTAAAATAGCTTTGAAATAGCTGGTTTAACCAGTTTAACCAGGTTGAAAATTTTGATTTATGGTTTAACCACAATTGAGTGCCAGTTCTAGTGAAGCTTAACTATTGACTCTCATTTCAATATCTCATTACTTTATTGAAATACTATAACAGTGGTTAGTACTTGTTGAAACTAGATTACCGCTTATGGGTCGTATCTAATCAGTAATGTGAGTCGACTAGATGCACTTGCTATACAATTGATGAACTGTTGATATATGCTATGTTGAAACTCACCCTCAAACACTAGACGCAGCCTCTACGCAGGATCGTATAGATGTAGTGGGTATGGGCAACCGCCTGCCAAATCCCGGATTCCCACATTCAATCAAATTTGGGCGCTCTGTGAGTTACTCACCAGATTTTCTCCTCAAACAGCATAGGCTTAACCAGTGACTTAAACACCATAGTTCATAGACAAAAAAATGTTTCGATTAAGTATCCAAGTGTATCTGTCAATTGAAATCTATATACTAACACCTTTGCTGCTGTTCTACATATTATAAAGTACGAAACACCCCCCTTCACTCCCAAAACAAATTGACCAATGCATTTGCTTTGCCAAAAAAAGTAAAAACCGGGCCATTTCGGCGCTGTGGAGGGGGCATAACCCAGTTTACTCGATTCCGGCCGCGGACTATTAGAAACATGTACGTAATCGACTAACATGTATTCGTCGCGTCTGTTTTCTGCTCAAATGCTTGGTACATGCTCTAATTTATACCAAATGGCAACAAGTACTCAATAATGCATCTCGACTTGGATCTGCACGAAAAATAAAACTCTCAAAGCAGGACTTATCACCAAGCAGCTTAATGGCATGAAATATGCGGTGTCAAAGATAAGTACCGTACCTAAAGTCAAGAATCAGTGGGGTACAAAACAGGAGGATAAGATTAAACTTCTTACTGAGAAGTCCATGTAAAAAGCCTCTGTCGGCAGGTCTACAGAAGCCTGGTTTGAACAATCCAGATGTTACTGTGCAGGATCTGGAGAAGTTCCACTCGATGGGTACAATTCTGAAGAGGATTATTATAAGTAATCATATATTTTGTGCTAGAAACCTTTTAATGTATCTAATTAACAGTAATTACTATTCTAAAGTACTCAAAATCCATGGGAAGTGAGCAAAACTGAAACATAAAAGTTGCGGAGACGATTTTTGACAGTTTGAAACAAGCGCCGGATGAGTCAGCGCACGCAAAGTTCACTGGCGTTGCCCATACCCAGATGTAGTCAATTATGCCATTCGCTATTAGTCTTATGATACATAGCTTGTATGCTGCCTTGCAGTACCTATGAACAATACCTATAGAATTACCATACGGACTCCATCTTCTAGGGTACATTATGCACATGTATATGCACTATGTTTAGCAGTACAACTCAAGTAGACTCATACATTGTTATAGGGTTTATTATATTCTGTAGTATAAATACTGTAGATATTTTCCTGTAACAATAACAAAGAATCCTACTATTCGTCTGGACACTTGCTCTGCTCTCAACAAGCACTCTCTACAACTCCTGTAACATCCTTACACTCTCAGGTGAGTATGCTGTCAACCTTGTGTTGACTGACCGCTGTTTTGACAGTATTGATGGTAAGTTTTTGGATTGTAGACAGTAAAGATGGACACAACTCCAGTTCTTACACAGGTACTCACAAGTAAGAACTGTGGGAATACTTGGGAGTATCTGACTTGCAAGTCAAAATACTTGTTTCCCACAAGTCACTAACAAGTCAAGGTTTTGAAAATTCATGACTACTTGCAAGTACTTGTGACTCATGCAACAGTTAGTACTTATACATACTTAAGTGAAAGAAATACATATTTTGGTAGTAAAAGTTGTGCAATACTTAGAACTTACAATGTTACCTCATATTATACCTACTGTGTAGGTCATCAAGTACTGGCACACAGGCTTTAGATTGTAGACAGTTCACGGCGCTGTCTACAATCCAAAACCTTAGTGTCAGTATGTATTTACTTCATAATGTAGTATGAAATTGTTGTAAATAGGTGTAGTACAGGTCTTTGTGCATCAGGAAAAGCCGTTTTTGCCTAGGTGACCCCAGAGTGGCCTAAAGCAAACTAGGTGACCTATGAATCCTATGGCATCCTAGGAATTTGGGCTCGTCCCTTGCCAGTCAAGGCTCTTGAGGATTCCCTAGGCAAGCCTAGGTTTGCCCAGGTGCTCCTGAACCCAGGGCAAGCCTAGGATACCCTAGGGAATCCTCAAGAGCCTTGACTGGCAAGGGACGAGCCCAAATTCCTAGGATGCCATAGGATTCATAGGTCACCTAGTTTGCTTTAGGCCACTCTGGGGTCACCTAGGCAAAAACAGCTTTTCCTGATGCGTAATTACTATGCTGTATAACTGATGTATATAAGTAAGTAATAACACCGTCGGCTGAAGGTACTCTAGAAAGATATACACTTGTAGATACTAGGCTAGCCGACTCAACTTATATGATATTAGTGTCGTTAGAAAGCTAGCGCATTGGGCTAACAGTTCCGAACACTTCCCATTAACAGAGAAGTACTATGAACTAGCCAACACCACTTTAACATCCCAAGTAAGACAGAGGAAAGCAAGTACACAAGGTATGCACACCACTGCCTGAAAGATGAACCTGCGGACTGCGGGGCAGACTACCATCTAGGACCAAAGGACTTTAACCATTTTAATATATACAAGTTACTACCCAATTTGGACATACATAGTAGTTTGGACAGCTTTACCATATCCTATATACTTTTTATGGTGACAAGTTTCCTTTCCTAGCCCTCTCTCTGTCTCTCTCTCTCTCATTTTCTCTCTCAAAGTCTGTATGTTTCATATCTTTTTGTATTAAACTTTTTATCCTCTCTATAAAAGCTTAGGGTATTTACCTAGAAATACAAGTTACCCGCCACCTCCAAAGTACGTATTTGGTAGTTGTTTCTTCAATTAGAAGTTATTTGCCCTGCATTATAAGTTAGAGAGTGCTGGCCCTGCCGACTCATGACATCTAGCCACTTTAATAGAGGATCGATACTTTGCCACTGAACCTTGTGCCCACTTGAGTTTCTGGTTAGGACTTTAAGTGTGTAATTATAACCAAGTTAAATCTAG
The DNA here is from genome assembly GCA_015501585.1 of Rhodocollybia butyracea. Classification (NCBI taxonomy): domain Eukaryota; kingdom Fungi; phylum Basidiomycota; class Agaricomycetes; order Agaricales; family Omphalotaceae; genus Rhodocollybia; species Rhodocollybia butyracea. The sequence continues at coordinate 40,269 of JADNRY010000354.1, forward strand.
TTGCTTCCTTAGGGGACAGTTTCTAGTAAGGGATTATTTGTCTCCAGAGTGAGGGTTCCTTAGCTAGCTGAAAAGTTAGTGAGCCACTAAGAGTGTGGCATGAGTTCCTGGTAATTTGGTATTACCTTCAGTTTAGTAGCTTAACCCAGAGTTTGGTTAGGGACTTTACGGCGATTCACTAGCTGGAGCCAGAGTTTGCCTGGGAGTGTTTCAAAGCATCATATTTTGATGACTAGCCAGAGCCAGAGTTTGCCTGGGAGTATTCTTACTTCGTTTGTTCGCATCCCCACTTCACACACACACGTTCACACTTTGACTTAGTTGAGCTAGCTCTGTCTGCAGAGCTTGATCGATATAGTCACCACGCTAGCCTTATACTCAGTACTGGAGTTTGTGTTAGCTAACTTAATCTGATCTTATTGTTATCCCGGAGGAATCTCTGACAACTCAACCTTGCTCCTAAATTTGATAGTCTGTTTTAGTGCGGTATTGTTCATTAGCTGTTACAGTTGTTTTGTAACACATTTCAAAGACCAGTACAAACTAGACCAATTAGAGGGCATACACTGAATAAATGAATAGTATCCATATCTGGAACAGCACTGCCACAGCCTCACTACCTCAAAAATAAATCTGGAGCTTCTTTTAAGTGCTCAAAACACTCCAAAAAAAAATTGCAACATGAGCATATTTGGGTGAAGATGCCTGATATAAAGAACCAAACATCTTGGGTACAAACTTCTCTTGTAACAACAACTTTCCCTCAATCTCACTACTACCAGGGTCAGGCCTTGCTCGGGCCTGAGCAACATCTGTGATCTGTACACACATTGCCAGTGTGTAACGAGTCTGCCGAGGCCCAGGAGACTATTTCTGCTCTCTCACAAGTTTAGAGTCTGTAGTACTGTACCATTTCGAGCACTTCATAAGGGGTGTGACCTGTGACCCCACCTTCCGAAATAAAATTTTGTAAGATCTTAGTTGTAGGTGTGACCACTACTATACTAAATTTGATAGTGCGCCGCAGGCGCAGATCAGTTTAGTCCATTATATTAAAAAGGAACCAAGACCGCCGAAGATACTAAATGGGGAACCACTGACGTAGTGACCCACATACATGACTAACAACCCATTGGTCACGCCTGATACCAAAAAAAAAGGAAGCTAAAATTTGCTGTGAGTTGTCTACCATCCAAAAAGTGATCATCAGTATCTACCAGACTACCATGACTATAGTTATTCAACAGCAACTTATTTAAGTGAGATTCAAGGGTTAAATTTCATCACAATTGTAGTTTAACTGGTTAAACCAGCTGCTTTGAAGTGCATAATTGTGGTGGTTAAACTGGTTCAACTGACCAAATGAGGGGTGCATCATGGTTTAAACTGTTTAACCAAAATTTCATCTGGCCTCTGGTTTAACCAAGCTAATCGGGTTACAGAGCAGCCTGAGCAGCCCAGAGCACTCTAGAGCCGGTATCCTTGCTTGGTTGTCAAGATGATGCTATGGAATGAATAATCACTGAATAGCGCTGCTTTCATCAAAACCCACAGTGGTTTGTAGTAGATGTGGCCCGGAATGATGGTTACTAGGCTTGGGGTATATAAGGACCCATGTTTTTCACATATCACCCCTGATAGAACAGCTCCTTACTCGCAAGTCATCAATAGCCCCCACAAAGTCATTTGATACCAATTCAACACTTACCAGGAAATGTTCTCTCAGGCATCAAATTTTCAAATTGATGGACAGACTACATTCAATGCTGCACATACTATGAACATATATCAAGGGACTCATCGGGATGCAAATCATGGTACCTGCTATATGTGTCATTTTGAATGCCGATTGATGTACTAAGTATATCTAAACAACTAGATAATGGCCTATCAATCTCAGATGTTCTCAAGTGCCCAGCCCCAAGTCAATACTTTGTCGGACGGGCAGATACACTTCGCAACCTATCCAAGATATTTTCTGCATCAGTTGTAACAGTTTTTAGCCCAGACCCAGGGAATCTTGCAAATTTTGTGAGGTCTTTCTCCAGGTAATAAGCCTAACATTCATCTCATTTGGAAGGAACTTATCTGTTACAAGACCTGCCATTTATATAGATGCAACGTCAGAGCAGACCTTGACCAATGCACTAATGGAGAGCTACCAAGACCCTGAATCAATTGCTCCAAATACAATTCTGGTTCTGGAAAATGCCCAGACATCCTTGGTACTTGATGACCATTTTCCTGTCTGCTTGCATCTTCCTATCCTTGTGACAAGCACTGACTCTTCCATCTCTAACATGGCATCATCTATTGCACATGCTTTCGATCTGCCTGCAAGTAGATCCACAATGGCCAGATGCTGGACCGAAATTCAAGGGATCCTCATACCTGGACAGCGCATTATATCCCTAGTGGCTAGTGGAGGTACAGGGAAAACACAAACTATTTCTAAGTTTATTCAGCTTAACTCATCAAGGTCATATAACTGTTAAGCTGTTAACAATGTAAACTGAAGTGATGTATTGCAGATTTTCAAACATCTGGTTCTTCGATGCTACCTCTAATGCAACGCTTACCTCCAGCTTTAAAGAGCTTGCCAAGGCAGCAGGTGTTGGCAATAAGATCAAAGATGTCCAAGACTTCCTGGCCAGGACTCATCAGGATTGGATGTGCATTTTTGACTCTGCTGATGATGAGCAACTTTTCCTCAAAGATTATCTCCCAATTTGCACACATGGGAATATCATTACCACAAGCCGCCTTGTGAAAACATCTGAAATGGATTCTCCCAATTGTCATATTGACTTCCGCGATCTGAACAAGGATGATGCCACTGAACTGCTGCTTAAGCATGCACATGAAGAGAGAGACATGCAAACTCAAAATATGGCATCTAAAATTGTTGAAGCTCTAGGGCACCAGGCCCTTGCTGTATCAACAGCTGGAGCATATATTCATACAAATGCAACATGTACTCTTGAAAATTATTTGATGCGTTTTGATAAGAAAAGGAAGGATATCCTCAATTACAGACTCAGAGCATTGCACAACTACCAGGCAACCATGCTAAGTGCTTTCCAGCTTAGTTTTGAAAAACTTAGTCCTGCAGCCCAGTGTCTGATGCAGATGTGTGCTTATTTGCATCCCGCTGCTATTCCCATGGAAATTTTTACTCGTGCGGGCAAATTTTCTGGCAATGACACAGGCCCGGGAGACTTAAATCAACCAATTAAGGCAATAAGCTTGATAGAACGGTTTCTAGCCCAGTTCTCCCAGGAAGACTCATGGGATGATAGTGTTGATGAGTTATGCCGCTTTTCATTTGCATCATATGACAATGCCACAAGGGTGCTTGGATTTCACTCAGTTATGCACGCGTGTGCCCGTGAGACTGTCAACGATGATGCAAATCAGAGATGTGCAGTTACACTATTGTTAGGACGTGCAATTCCACTGGATGGAACAAATGAGGACTATCAATTTCGGCAACAGCTGAGGCTTCATGCTCAGTATATTCAACTAAGAAATCTGCCAACCATTCATGTCCGTATTTGTTTGGCAATGATTTTTGATGATTGTGGATTTTGGCATGAAAGTGAGACACTTTATAAGGAGGTACTTGCTCTCCGCAAGAGAGCCTTTACTGCGCACCACCCACATATAATCAATGCAACGGCAAGCCTCGCCTCCACATATCATGCACTTGGAAAGCTGGAAAGTGCTGAGAAGTTGGGAGAGGAGGTTCTTGTGCTCCGGAAGAAAGTCACTGGGGAGCACCACCCTGATACATTGACTTCTATGGCCAATCTTGCTTCCACGTATTGTGCACTTGAGAAGTTGGAAAGTGCTGAAAAGTTGAATCACGAGGTGCTCGTGCTCCGTAAGAAAGTCCTTGATGTGCATCACCCTCATACTTTGGCATCCATGAACAACCTTGCATCTACATATTATGCACTTGGAAAGCTGGAAAGTGCTCAGAAGTTGCAAGAGGAGGTTCTTGTACTTCGGAAGAAAGTCAATGGGGAGCATTACCCTGATACACTGACATCCATGGCGAACCTTGCCTCCACATATCGTGCACTTGGAAAGTTGAAAAGTGCTGAGAGGTTGGGAGAAGAAGTCCTTGTGCTACGCAAGAAAATCCTTGGGATTCACCACCCTTTTACATTGATATCCATGGCTAATCTTACCTCCACATATCTTGCACTTGGAAAGTTGGAAAGTGTTGAGAAGCTGGAACAGGAACTTCTTGAGCTCCGCAAGAAGATCACAGGAAAGCATCATCCTCATACATTGACCTCCATGGCCAACCTTGCATGGACATATCATGCACTTGGAAAGTTCACAAGTGCTGAGAAATTGCAAGAAGAGGTACTTGTGCTCCTCAAGCAAGTTCTCGGGCAGCACCACCCTGATACACTGACTTCCATGGCAAACCTTGCAACTACATATTATGCACTTGGAAAGTTGGAAAGTGCCAAAATGTTAGAAGAGGAGGTGCTTGAACACCGCAAGAAAGTCAATGGTGCACACCACCCACAAACATTGACTTCCATGGCTAGCCTTGGATGGACATATCATGTACTTGGAAAGCTTAAGAGTGCTGAGAAGCTAGAAGAAGAGGTGCTTGTGCTCCGCAAGAAAGTCATTGGGGAGCATCACTCAGATACTTTGGCTTCCATGGCCAATCTTGCCTCAACATATCATTCACTTGGCAAATTGGAAAGGGCTGAGAAGTTGGAAGAGGAGGTACTTGTGCTACGCAAGAAAATCCTTGGGCACAACACTCTGATACATTGACTTCAATGGTCAACCTTGCAGCCACTTATTATGCACTTAGAAAGTTGGAGAGTGCTGAAAAGCTAGAGCTGGAGGTGCTTGTGCTACACAAAAAGCTCAATGGTGATCAGCACCCTGAAACTTTAACATCCATGCGGAATCTAACCATTACATATCGTGCACTTGGGAAGCAGGAAAGTGCTGAAAAACTGGAAGAGGAGATGCATATGCTTCAAAAGAACAGCGGGGAGCCATCACTAACACACTAGGTACACAACCAGCATACTTTTGTGAAGAATAAAGCTCAGTGCAGAAGACAGCAAGGGGTGTGTAATTATTTTGTATTGCTGATCTTTTGCCTTATACATTTTCTTTCCTTTGTAATCTGTGCCCAGTAGTTGAAAGACATAAAAATAAACCACACAAAACTGAGGCCTGGACTGAGTACGAGTATCACTATTTAGCCTACGAGTACCTGTACAACGAGTCCGAGTCTACTTACGCTCGGACTCGTGGACACCTTTACCAGTGGACTCATCAGGAAAATCATGCTCAGGATATTTGATAATTGTGGCAAAATTTCTATAAATTCTTGAAAATTATTAGTCTCCCAAGTCAGACTCGTATATATATTTGTAATCTTATGTTATCAGAGATTGCGCAAGACAGAATTGGTATATAAATCGTAATAGTAAGTCGAGAGGAACCAACGTATCATCCTTGCGATACCGACCTTCAGAGGTGCTTTAGCACCGAGCTTAGCACATACTCCTCAGCAGGCTATGATATTCTCTACTGTCGTTAGGAGCTCAAGGCAAGTCGACTAGTACTTATAATATGGGGTGCTCAACAGTTTGGCTAGGCTAGCTTCAGGCTCTGATCCTACGTCTCGAATAGTATTTTCCCTGATCATCATCATATCGGTGGCAGACGCTGTCTGTTCTGGAACCTGGTATGCTCACGTGTCGGGGATCGAGACTACGACATGGGCCACCACTCAATGTAACAGCTACCCAGCCACGTAGAGCATGAGTTCGTGAGTTCTCGGGGAACACTACCAAAAATATTGTGCATTTCATAGGGTATGTAGATCTCTCTGTGTTCTATGTACTTGACTGGATAGAAAATCGATAATAAGGAGCCGACATAGAGTGGAAAGGATGGTTCTATGCATGAGAGGGGGCACATTTAGTATTTACTAGTCTTTCACCGTTGCAATGCAAACTTCCGTATCTGAACCCGAGCAGGGGCCAGACTATCGTGAAGAGTCTAGTTCAAAATTTTGCAAACAGGAAAGGATAACAGACACAGTACTGTATGCACGAACAGTGAACTTTAATTCTTATCTATTCTTAATCTTACTAGGCGAGATAAGAAATGTAAATCAGGACATAAAATTTGGGAAGTACGTTATGCAAGTCCATGACAATGAAAAATCTATCGGGTTGGTAAACTATATATGAGTATAGGGTAACGAAAGGAAAGAAATTGTCCTAGGACCAGACCCAAAAGACGGTAATACCATCTAGAGAGTAACAGGGATACACCCGATGGAGATGAGGCCACCCTATTAAGCGGTTAGTCCTTGGGGGTTTTTTAACAGTATGCAGAGGGAGTCTTACAACAGCGTTGTCTTGGCAGCAGACTGTCTGCGAACTGCAGGTACCTCCGCCAGCGACATTGATGCCGCTACAGCCAAGCCCGATCAAGGCAGTGACATCCTGCACAACGATTCCAAGCAAACCAAGGAGGGCAGCACCTGCAGCAGATCCAGCCTGTCCAAATTGTTGTTAGTAACGTTAGCGGCTGAAGGATATTCTTTTCTTACCGTCTCCGTGGAAGTGCAACATTGAACAGGGCCAGTGGAGCATTGACTAGAAGTGACCGTGCTTGTCGTGGCGGGCTAAAATGTTTATTTGTGAGCATGCATTGAAATGGTACAAGGAGTTTGCTCACTGCAGTAACCGTCACCGTGGTGGTGACAGGTGGGGTTGTCGTGGCCCATCGCTTGACATATCCGGGAGAGGCGGTGGCAAGCAGGGTGAAAGCAAACAAGGCGAAGAAAGCAATGGTGGAGATACGAGAGAACATTGTGTAAGGTTGTGAGGAGAGTGTTTATCTGGATATCTTGATTAGAGGATAGTTCGATACTTAAGAATGAGGATTTTGGTTTGCTTTATACTTCAAGTTGGCAGTAGCTACGTAGCCATAATCGAATGACCGTTCGTAGAAATCATCTTTTTTTGGTCGATGACATTTACTCCAAGGACTGCCCTGATGTCGAGCCGAGTGCAGTCTATAATTGCACTGACGATTTAGCGAGTCAAAGTGGTGCTGATTGTGTTGTATACCATTTGTTTGCTACTAGAGCGGCTTGTAAAACGGGCATGCGGGGGTACCTCTAAACCGTGCCTTGTTGATATCACAGGCTGGTCTGGACTTCTGTACACTGCATACACATAAGTGCCTGCATGACGCGTAAAATCCACTTGAACATACTGGTTTAAAGTTGTCAGAATTTGGAATGTTTTGGACCGTGTGATCGTACCTGTGGCGCGTACCAAATGCAGTGGTGGTGATGACGGGCTCACAAACTTGCGTTTCTCGTTTCGATGTGATAAGTTGGCTGCCTGAGCTCAAAACGCAATGGATAAACAGGTAAGCGGTACAGTCAGTGCAATCAGTGTGATTTCCGGGTTATTGGATGAAGACGGGTCCCTATACTTGTCCTCGAAATATCGCTTCATATCTGTTTCCGTCGATCCTACGAACTTTGCAAAAGGCCCCGGCCAGTACTCGGCGATCTGATCATCCGTCGTTGTGTTCGTTCGAGGAAATTTCAGACCCCAGATCCTCACCTTTTTCTTCATTTGCTGAGGAACGGGTTAGTGGGCGTGGAGGGAGCATCGGTTACCACACATGGGTCCATCCTTTCCGAAGGATCTGCTGCGTAGTTCTTGTCTCTCGCTTTCGCCAGTCCTCTTATCCTTCCTACATTTCCTACAGCTTCCCTACCTCTCTCGGGAATCGTGCAACGATCTCGCATTTTATACAACCTTCAAGCCTACATCCCTGACCATTAGTCGTAACGCCTAACTGCAGAGCTCCTCCCGAGCTGCTGCTTGCAGAGTAACACGTGGAAGATCCCATAAATTGGGGTGGTCACATTGGTACATTGATGTTCCGTGCAAGACATATGGAGTATATGAGTGAAGCTGACGCCCGGGATTGTCGAGACGCAGAGCAGAGTAATGCACTGGCGATAGATAGAATTTTTAGATAAGTTGAAGGGAACTGTGGACAGATATTGCTCTAGAGGGGTATCTGCTATGTTCTATGTCTTTGCAAGCATTCTCTGAAGTTCCCTGGCCGAGGATAATCGATAACGACAGAAACGTCAACTTCAAAAGCGGAAATAACAGTATTTTGATGGCCAGTTAACGAGTGATTTACCTGACTATGCTGAACAAGTAATGGGTCCACAATCGTCTCGCGAAACAATATCTCATCCGTCATATACAGAATCCTTGTTCTACTCGGCGAAGAAACCGACTCAAACCGAATCGTATACCCAACTTCGTTGCCGAGAAGAGGCCCAACCTCGGTAGCCACACGATTTGCCACGGACGTCGCAGCTACTCTCCTTGGCTGAGTGCAAGCAATAACATGGCCATCACCCGCCCAGCCACTTTCCATCAGATACTGAGCCAGCTGAGTCGTTTTTCCGTATCCTGTTTGTCCAATAACGATGGTGACTCCGTGTGTTTCGATTGTGTAGAGGATTTTGAAACGGTGCTTTAAGTTGGGAGGTTTTCGCGTTGGGCAGAAATTGAAAAAGAAGAGAGGAAAGGAGTTGGGACTGGGACTGTACCCTCGGCCTGGGTGTCGCGGTCGAGAGAGCTGCTGGGTTCTGGGAGAGATGTACCGGGCTTCCAGAATCTGAGCGACATGAGAGAAGAGAAAAAGACGACGGACCGGATACCGGGTTAAGCGTGCTTTTTAGCGCCGAGTAGTTGCAATTTGATGCTCCTTCAAGTTGTGGATGTCTACTAGCTACTACGTCTAACGTTTATCATCAAGTAGCGGACTATTATCCCTTCACGTTCTCGTATCGAGCTAACTAGTGGGGTGTACGCTCAGTGCAGCAATTGCATCTCGATCATCTAATTCCATACAGTACTATATACGCGCAGTGGCAGACGCTGTCCGTTTTGTACAAAGGTATAATCACCTCGGAATCGAGACTGTGGACTCGGCGTATCATTTCTATCCCACCCCGAATACATGATTCGCACACCTATCTCTTCCTATACTCTCGCAGCGAAAAGCTCCTCCTTCTCTGTTATCAATTCGGCCATGCAGACGTCTCCGAGGAGATCAACACTGGCACCATGTTTTGCGCTACCTTTGGTGTTTTCGTCACAAACTCCAGAGTCTCCTGCGGCCGCGGCGTATGGAGTATATCTCATTGATGTTGGGGTGAGAGGTAATCGATTAATCGTTCATAGCCTCATCCTTAATCTTTCAATGTTATTTTATTCTATCCTGTTTTTGTTTGCTTCAAGGCTATGGGGAAGGTCGATTTGTGGTTAAAGAAAAATGTTCGGCCGAAAATACTAACTCCTGGAAGTGACAATCGTTGGTTTATCCTTAAAGGAAACCCTACCTCAATGGATAGAAGGCTCTTCTGCAGAACGCTACTATCCATTGCCTTCCGTGCTTCACTTTCAAATCTCTAGTCGTAATGGGCTGTTTGTACAGATACCGTGGAGGCTCGTGCTGCCGCAGATCCCTTCGAGACACAGGCTCGAGTAGCGTATTGTGTGGGAAAGGTGTACAGAGTTGGAGAAGGGCTTTTGAGATATGGTCATAGTATGGTACGCACCCAACACGCACCACGCATGGGGTGCATGGCAAACTGTACGTGCCAGGTGGAATCTCACTCTTTTGTGTTATACTTACGCTAAACCTGGGGTTGTGTGGCACATCTAATCAATTGTCTTCATAGATAGCCGCGGTTGGTACGATACATGGAGCACGCCTGATAGATCCAATTTTCATTCTCATACTTATTCTCATACCTGGATTTTGCCTCGCCTTATATTAACTACTATCAGGGTATCAGTGTCATAATACATCAACGGTGTTCACAATAATTTGACACATCCTATGCATAGAACAAGCCTTATGAGCTCTCAATCTGCGATTCTGCGATCCATCTTTTGACCGGGGACGCATACTACGTACATCTGATCAACCCCCCAATAAATAAACACCGCTGCAGCAGGTGTAGTATTTGCGATCCCTGACCTGATCCTCTCGTTGTACTTGAATCACTGTTATGGGGGTAACTCCTAGAACCAAAATTGCACAGGTAGCCAGGAAGGTTGCAAATGGGGCCGATGTAGTCGCACAAGAGGCCAATTAAGTTGCATTGGTGGCCAGTGTTGTTGCACAAGGGGGCGACAGCTCAGTTGCACAGGTAGCCAGGGTAGTTGCTCTGGTGGCCACTCTAGTTGTGCCATTGGCCAAAGCGGTGGCCAATCTAGCTGAAGAGATGGCCACTCCAGTTGCCGAATCTCAGCCTGCGAAACAGGCTCAATAGTGCTGAAGCTCAAAGGCGCGTATGCCACTGTCCATTATTTGTAGTCAGGCTGACAGTGCGGTTGGTTCTGGTAGCGTGAAACTAAAGTAGAATATCGATACATGAAAGGGTACTTCCACACTACAGTCGCTCTCTGGGGCTGTAGACGAGTTCAATGTTCACGTCGCGCTCGGGCCTCCCAGTTGGTTGCAGTGATTTTTATGCCTCGGGGAAGTGTTTGGATTTTGATATTACCAAATTATGGATGTATTTTCGAAAGTTGACGAGGAAGTTTCGGAGGTTAGGTTTATGATACATTTTCGAGGGAGAAAGAACGACGCCCTTCGAAGGGTGGTCTGCTCAATTGTTGAGAGTGATACCCAGATGCAATCGATCCAGAGCCGCATCGTGATTAGTACTTAAGGAACGTTTAGTTTCATATCAAGCATTACCTTCTTCGTACATGAATCGAACAAAAGACACATTCTGGCCTAAAGAGTCTTCGAGAACCTGTGTGATTGAATGGCACTTCTAGTCTCGCACTCTTTTAAAAAAATTTCTCAAGTCGATCTCGCTGACTATGTTCTTGGACTCGGCACACATTAAGTAAATGCAACCAATCATATGTAACTAAAAGACAAAAGACTGCGGCGGCTCCAGATAGAACAAGACATTACCAAAGTGATCTCTGCCTCCCAACTAGTATTCCTTCCAGTATGTCTGTGACGAATCTTAACAAAAAAGCTGTAGCGATCAATAGAAGGAGCATGCGTCTCCTCCCAGTACTTATGAGCTTCAAGATGGATGTTATCGCTCCCCAGATTTCTCATGCCTGATATATATTTACTCGCTGAACCTGCGCCTGTGTGGCACATCTCCAGTCAACTGTCTTCATTGATAGCTGCTGTCTATGTGATAGTTCGAGTTGGAGTACGCATAATGGATCCGAATCTCTATTTCGTAGCATCGACACTTCCTAGGCATGGAACAAGCATTGTGTGCTCTCGATCTATCTATCTTTGGACAGGGTATGCATACTTAGACTTGCTATACTACATAAATTTTATCAACGCGTCCAATACTTAAGTAAACGCTGCGGTAGCTAGTGGGGGTTAGTAACACCTCGATATCACTGTCATGGCAGTAACTCTTGGAGACCTAAACAGTGCGATTTACTGGTGACCAAGCTCGCTGAACAGCTGACCAAGCTAGTCGAACGCCTGGCCAATCTGATTGAGCAGCTAGCCAATCTAATTGTACAGCTGGTCAATTTAATTTTCACTACTGTCACTACTATTATCAGCAATATTCGAACAATGATGGAGCAAAAAAAAGAGGTTCAATGTAGTGCTGAAGCTCAAAAACGCGTATGTATCCCACTACCACTGTCCGTTGTATGTAGTCAGGCTGATACTGTTGGTTCTGATAGCGTGAAATCAAACTAGAGTATCGAATCACAGAAGGTTGCTTCCATGTTACAATCATATTACCTGTATCTGTGGATGTACGCGAATTGAGTGTTCGCGTCGAGTTCACCCCTTCTAATGCTTCGGTCACAACACCTTCGTTCTTGGAACTTATTACTCTACCTATATCGGTGTAACCAGAAGCGGTTTGTTCGACATTACAAGATACGCTTAACCAGGTAGCTTCCGTCCATCCATCCTATCCTTTTCTTCTCTGTTCTAACCTGCCCGACCTCCTCAGTCCCCATGCTTTCCCATTCCGAATTTATATTCTGTATTCTGGGCAGCGTTTGGATAGGAGTTAGTCGGAAGCGGGGCTATAGTTAAAATTTCAGCTGAAATTGGGGGATAAAACACTCTGATAGTGAATAGCAATCGAAGCATCACAGGTAGCAAAATACAGCCGATCCAGCAGTAAAAATTATAAAATACGAAGAGAACAGCAAAGTACTGTACATGATGGCTTATGAAACGTGAAAATGAAAACGCAAACGGCTCTAAATATTAATAATTACCGGGTTTCCTCACACCTCAGTCTTGTACCTACAACGGGCGATGCCCTTCTGGGAGAACATTGGCTGGCAAAAACAACGCATCGGTGTGTTAGCACACACCAGAATAGCACAACTCTCTTTCGTACTACTTAAAGAATGTTTAGTTCCATATTAAGCATTCAAATAATCTCATTAACCTTTTTGGTGCATGTAATCAAACAGATCAACGCACATCTGGTGGTTTTCTAGCCCATTGGTAGAGAACCCCGCTGATCGCAAGTGAGCATATTTGCCAGTGACTGAATGACCCTTCAAGTCTCGCAATCTTTTCAAAATCATTATCCTGGCCATCTCGTCGACTCAGTACATTGAGTAAATGCAACCGATAGAGAACAGAGCTATAGAAGACTACGGTCGCTCCACAAAACAATGCTTTCAAGATGGCTTACTAAAGACCAACCCTCGATCAGGATCCTTGCTTCGGTCTCTGTTTTCCGATGAGTATTCCTTTCAGTCCGTCTGCAAGAATCTACGCAAGTGGAGCACAAAAGCTGTAGAGGGGTCAATAGAAGGACTCAGCCTGGAGTGCATAACATTGCAGGCCAATTGCAGGCGATCATTTGGGATCTGATATGCACAGTTTGCACTGTCAGGCGGAAATTGCTATGTTCATTTCCGCACGTTTTGCTGTCATTTTCATATAGGTACGCGATCCAGTGATCCACGCGTTTCGTACGAGATTAGTTTCCTACGTCAAGTATAAATGCATCTTGCCAAGTTCTAGTAGGAACGGAGGCCACTCGCCCGCTGCAAATCTCATATAATGAGTAGTAAGCAACTTTCCTCCTGCATAATGTACAGCTCATTACTAATATGATTTGCCTCTCGTAGCTGAATCTTTGCCTGACGTCGAATCTCTGGCCGATTCTGGCACACTGAGTACTCTGATCTCGGTCGTGGAGTCCTACCTCCCCTCGATCAGTTCTTGTGAGTATGATTAAGTCCAACATATATCCTTCGTCTAAGAATAGATGGGCGCAGTCTTCCAGCCGAACACCCCTTCCTGGGCCGCAGAACAGTATAAGGTGGAAAAGCACCTTTCTGGTTCAGCTTTCGAGTACACAGACTATTCAGTGCGGGTGTCAGGAGGTGAGCCAGCGACTGTCAGAGCTGGTCTGGATGCGAAGGTCCCCAAGTTCGGTGAACAAACTATTTCTGCCAATGTTGGGGCATCAGTTCCGGTTGGCGTGGGCGTCCTGAACGTTGATATTGGCGGCGCTCAAGGACGCAGTGGCCAGCAACTGTCCGTTGATGCTAACGTAATGGCACCGATAGGCGAGCGCTCGCAAGTAGACTTTGGCGGTCGCTCCCTGAGTATTTTCCCTAAAGGTGGCGGGGAGTCTTTTCACCATGAGCAGGCTCATGCCCGGTTTCGCGCGGATTTTGGGGATGGATTGACTGGAAATGTTGGGGTTAGTATTCCTAGCGTTGGTGTCCCGCAGGCTCAGGCTGGCCTCAGCAAGAGTTTTGATACTGGGTTTACTGGGAGAATTTCTGCCAATTTCCCTGTCGGTGGTGTTCCACTCGGGTTACCCTTTACCAAAATTTCGGTAATGGGCTGACTGGTCAGGTTGCGAGCGATTTCCCCATGGCGGTGGCCCGCAGTCGCAGGCCGTCCTTAGCAATGATTTCAGTAATGGGCTGAAGGTTCATGGTGGTGCAAATTTTCTTTCTGGTGCTACTCCACAGCCGTTCGTCAATGTCCAGTACAATTTACGTTTTTAATAGTTTCTGTGCCTTCCCTGTACAATTTCAACAGTTGTAATTCCTTTTTGACAACTGTTCTCAGACTCGTAACAATCTGTTCGTCAGGAATATTATCGAAATACGAAATCGGCCAGGCTGTATGCTATTTAGTTTGTCTGTACAGTCATCCTATATGGGCATGGTGCAGCTAATCTGACAATAGATATTATTAGCCGTATACCTAGCATTAGACTCGGGCTTCAGTACTTCGGTACTTCTCTGATTATACGAACCGGCAACGGAGTTCCAGGAGTATATTCAGGGGTCCTCACAAGGTCCTCTCCCTTCTCAAAAGCGCAATACATCTCCGTCTCTTTGCCAATACCCGTAACACGGTTGATGAGACTCGTCTCCGTACCGACGCCGCCGAATACGTCTTGCCGTTTTACTGTGTAAGAAAAGGATGAGATGGGGATAAGTGGAAGGAATGGGTAGGAATGTAATGGAGTGGAAGAAACCAACTCCCATTCCAAACGCACCTAACAACCCAAAAGCACGAGGGAACATCGCCCTAGCAGGACACTGCCCAAAATCTAGCAAGATATTTTTATCGTAGAGCTGTCCAGTGAATGTGAGACTGTGGCACACGCAGCAGCACGCCTACGGAGGTAAAGATGCGGAAAGCGCGTACAAGTTTGCATTGAGATCAATTGCAATGACTTTGTAGGGAGCATCGAGGGGGGCAAAGGGGATAGGGAGAGGTGTGTTAGTTGCAGACTCAAACATGCCGGCTATGCTCTCCCCGTCAACGGTGACTGCACCTTCAGATGCGCCAGCAGCTGTTTCTCACCAAACGCCCCCGTAGGGAGTATATCACTCAGAAGCAACAGCGAAGAATCTTTGATTCTTCATAACAGCGTCCCTACATTTACAATGTTTGCCTCCACATGCTTACTAGCGGAAGCGTCGCCTAGCTTCCAGGGTCACTCAAGTTGCAGAGCATACCTCCTGCTTTGGGGAAATGCACATATTGTCCTTGGCTGGCGTCAAGCTTGGGGGAGCCGAAGAGGACCTCAGGAGGGATGAGAGACAGCGGCTTGTATAACCTCAGTGTGCAGCAGACGGAGCGCGCGCCGCAAGGGACGTTGAAGGGGGAGAGTCGAGACAACTTTGTTGTTGAGTTTAAGGGTTGTGTAGAGCGGGGGTAGAGGAGTGGGTTCTGTGCAAGACGGGGTGTTTGGAACAGGTTTAATTTCAAAGCTTTGTTTGCCGAACTCAGAACTCAGCCAACAGCAATGCCATTGGGAAATCCCTTATTGTCCTCGTAACAATTACCGTAGTCTAAAAGCCTGGAGTAATCCGCATGTCGGCGTCAGTAAATATATAACCACAATATTGGAAAAGAAGAAAAAGACAGGAAAAGACATACCACTCGGGTTCGATCTCCGTCAGGATTCGGATTTTGTAAGTAGTGGAAGCACGCGTTAAGAGGAAGATGAGAATATTATCGCCTGGGCCATAATGTGGGTTTATTTCACAAGCTGTATTCGCAACATTGGATACGTAGTCCGGAGTTGATTCGGCGAGGTAGGCGATTTAGACTGGGAACATGCGTCGTTCGAGGGTATTATCATTGCGGGGTCATATATAGAGTCCGAGTTGAAGTAATCCAGAAGAGTAACAGCGTCAAGAGTTGCAGATGAAACGTTGAGTCGAAGAGAAGGTCATTTGCAAATAGAAATCATAAGAAAAAAAGGTTAGGAAAGTGCTCGCTTTTTTAGTACATCCATCAACAGATCGGTGTAAACACTCCTCTCATGGACTTCATCCAGCATAATAACACGAAACCGACTCAGTAATGGATCTACAACTTGAAGCAACGATGGGAGAAGGAGATGGCGGACCGGATACCGGGTTAAGCGCACGGTTTTAGCGCCGACCACAACAAAGGATCAACGCAACGCTTATGCTCGCACCTCCATCTCAACACAATAATTGTAAGTGTTTTCTGGTTTTACAGACTGAGCTAGTTGTTACGCGCTACGTACGTCTGGCTAACTTATTACAGTCACCACTCAGGATATCCGAGTGCCGAGGCTCTACACAAGTGAGTCGTTGAGCTCGATACGTTCCACTCGGTCCTAACTAGAACTAGTCACCAAAAGCCCGCAATTTCCGCTGGTGGCTTCTCACTGGTCATTATCGATTATCCCTCAGACAACACGACCGATACCTTCGTCTCAGAATGCAGCGCCAGCTTCCAGCTCATCAATGCATCGTGCCATCCAATCCTTAGCCAATGGAATATGTCATCTAGCTGCACGACCTGCTCTTGCTGATGAAGGCGATGCTTCTGTTGCTCTTTTCGGCCAGGAAACTTCCGAGAACGCTTGCAAGGAGATCCGAAGGAGAACAAGTACCGGCCAGAGTGGAAGATGCTCTCGTTCTAGATCCACTCGTGACATAATCCCTTCTACTTCCTATGTGTCCTTCAACTCGACGATCTCGGGCATCAGCTAAGCTCATGTACTCCATGTCGTGGACGGAACATCGCCAGCACTGTGAACATTACAGACTTCCCCGATTTATGGGATTCACCACGTCCCGCTTTTCCAAATCCGAATGCTCCTGACCCGTCTTCCTCTACAAGCAGTTCGCGAGCACTCTGCAGCTAGACATTAGCCAGGGATGTGATCATATAAAAGATTGTTGCACAATTATCGAGAGATGTAGAAAAAGCTACATGGTGAGTTCTCACCGCTCTTTCCATCTCTCTTCCTATACCCTCCTCGCAGCAAAGTCTTCCTCCCTCTCTGCCATCAGTCCAGCCATGCAGACCATACTGAACATCCTCAAGGAATTTAACACTCAAACCATGTTTGCGGTTACTTTTGCTGTTAACTACAGAATCTCCTGCGAAGATGTTGGGTTGAAAGGTAAATGTTCAGACGTTCATTGACAAAGTTGTTAATCCATTTTCATGTTGGTACAACGATACCCCTCGTGACTAGATCTGTTATCTTGTTACTTGGCTACGGAGAAGTTGAGAAAACATACAGCCGCAAAATACTACCTCCCGGAAGCGACGATCGTTGTGTTATCTTTGAAGAAAACCCCTACCTTTGATGGATAGAAGACCATTTTACAGTCAGAGGATAGTGAGAACGAGCCCAAGTTCGTTACCTCCATGCTTCCCTTTTGAATCTTAATGGGCTGTTACCGATACCTGGTTCGTGCCGCGGATCCCCCTCTGAAACCCAGACTCGAGTAGCCGCGTGCTGTGTGTATGAGTAGTACAGAGTTTGGAAAGGCGCTTTCGGATTGCCATGAACCTATCATGGTCGGAATTGATGTACAAACCATTACGATTTACTAAGCGAGGAAGGGTGAACGTAGCGGAAAACTATACAGTCATAAGGATATTAGATAGATAGTGCAATGAGACCGAGTGAGGACGTACAAGGTATGCGCAGGTACTACGGGCGTAGTGTCCGACTCTGAGGGAAGGCGCCAAAGACTTGCGCGCTTGTTCAATTCAATGGCCTCACCAGATCCACCATATGCGAAGTTTTCGAACATACGCATAAACCTAAGTGTTGTAGATTTGAGTCTGTACTGGAACATTCTAGTACTTTCTTTAGTATTACTCAGTCCTTACTCAGCCTACTTACCAGTACTATGTAGAATATTCTAGAAGGTATTGCAAGTAGTATAAATACTGTAGAGGTCCTGGGGGAGACCCAGACAATTGTACTAAAGGTCTAACAACCGAGTGCACAAGTGTAACCAGATCACTTAATCCACAACACTAAGCCCTGCGGAACTAGCGCAGCTGGAAAACGAACTTCGCTCGGAATTCGGTCCATTCGTGGTTAGCCCAGAGCGAGCAGAAGAGCTCAAAGAGATACTCGCTCTAGCTGACAAGGATATCTAGATATGATGCTGAAGTGGCGCGCATCCAGGAGCAACTCATGGTTGTTCAGACGGAAAAAGAACGGCTAGAGACACAGCGTGCCAAGTTACGCTCTCTCCTGTCGCCGATGCGGAAGCTGTCAAACGAAGTCTTGCTGCATATCTTCAAATATGTGTGCGAAGAAAATTTTCTCCAAAGCTACCCATGGCTCGGAGACCGGCTACCACCTACCAAACTCACATCTCCCGTCATCACTTATCTCCCCACAATGGCAATCAGCTCCGTATGCTCTCGCTGGCGTGCGCTTGCATTGTCGTCACCTAGTTTGTGGGCTAATACAAGTGTGGAGATGCCCGTTCCTGCGCTGGACGAAAGAGAAACTCTCGCTGGTTTCAGCAGTACTGTTGCTCGATATTTGAAGAGATCAGGTGATTCGCCACTGAAGCTTACGCTGTATATACATGGTGAACCTCCTGAATTAATGGGGGGTTCCCTCATCTTCCCCCTCCTGACTCAGCACGCTCACCGTTGGGAAACCTTTACGTATAGGGGGCATTGCCCGCTTAACTGGCACTTGCCGTTTCAATGGCATCTTCCTTTACTTGCAGATCTAGAGTTGGATATTGACACTTCTGAGCTGGAGGTGTTGTCTGACTTGGATTACTTCAAAGACGCTCCAAGGCTCTGTGCACTTACCACTGCAGAGGTGCCCACATCCGAGGTCTCATACCATCGACTTCGTCAACTGAAGCTCCGGACTAGAAACCCTTACCCAACTTTAGTAGAAATACTACAAGGATACCCTTCGGTTAAATCTCTTGAACTCGAGCCAGGGTTTGAACACTATGATCCAGAATACAGTAAACATTTCACATCACGCAACATCACATCACTTGCCATTATAGCCAACATGTATAAAGGTTCATACCTGGAACTGGTACTCTTGACCTTTGACTTACCTTCCTTGAACATGATTGTGATAGACAGTAATGAGGGGGCTTCCGTTAATTGGCCTACAGAGATTTTTATTTCATTCATATCCAGATCATCTTGTATGATCACCACGTTCACCCTCCATGGTACACCCCTCTCTGATTTGGACCTTATCGCAGTCCTTCACGTCATGCCTTCTCTATTCCATCTCGAAATTGAGGACTATAATTGGGGCAATCTACAGGCTCAGTACAGTCCCATCACTTCAAACCTCATTTCGAGCCTAATTCAGCATGAATCCACTTCCGTCTCATTAGTTCCAAAATTACACACTCTTCGTCTGGTTTCCCAGCGCCGTCATACCGGAACATTCGACGACTCTATTTTTGTTAGCATGGTCGAGTCACGCTGGTTCAGACCTGGGTCAGATCGTTCTGCGGCAATGTCCAAGATGGGCAGAAGCTGTATACTATTACGGTCAGTCGTTCTCAAGTTTACTTGGCGAAAACTTAATGCGAAAGTTTATAAACCGCTATGGATTCTGGACAAGGAGGGCTTGAGAGTGGTAGTTGCTGGGAAGAATGGAATTCAAGTCTGACTTACTTCTTTGTTTGTAAATACATCATAGCTTGATCATAGCGAGTAGCTGGAAAGATAGAAAAATGGAAGATTAATAATGTACAGTGCGTCTAAGGTAGCTTGAAAATACCGGTTCAATCTTGGATTTGTCCTTGGGGAATCTGAGCTCTGAAAGTCTTTACGAGTACAAAAAAAAAAGGTCACTGCCGAGGACGGATGGCGCCAAAGACTTGGGCGCTTATTCAATTCAATGGCCTCGGTGGGTCCACCATGTGCGACCCGGAAATCTTCGAACATACGCATAAACCTCAGCGCTGCGGAACTAGCTCAGCTGGAAAATCAACTTCGATCGGAATTTGGCCCATTTGTGGTTAGCCCAGAGCGAGCAGAAGAGCTCAAAGAGATACTGGCTCTCGCTGACAAGGATATCGACATGTATGATTCTGAGATCGCTCACCACCAAGAGCAAATCATGATTGCTCAGGCCAAAAAACAACCACTCATAACACAGCATGCCAAGCTACGCTCTCTCTTGTCGCCGATGCGGAGGCTGTCGAATGAAGTCTTGTTGCATATCTTCGAGTATGTGTGCGAAGAAAATCTCCTCCAAAGCTATCCGTGGTTCTCAAACCAGCCGCCTCTCACCGAACTCACATCTCCCGCTATCACTTACCTCCCTACGATGGCCATTAGCTCAGTATGCTCCCGTTGGCATGTGCTTGCATTATCTTCACCTAGTTTATGGGCTAATATAAGGGTGGAGATGTACAGTCCTGCGCAGGACAAAGCTACAGCTCTTGTTGGTTTTGTTGATACTGTCGCTCGTTTTTTGGACAGATCGGGTGATCGGCCACTGAGCCTCTCGCTGTATCTTCTGGATACGCCCAATTATGAAATTGAAGAGCCTCTCCTCACCATGCTGACACAGCATGCTCGCCGGTGGGAAACTTTCACATATAGTGGGGATTCCTCACTTACACAGCATGTGACACTTTCCAACTTGCATTTTCCTTTACTTGTAGAGTTGGACATTGGTACTTTCGATGACCGGGACGGGATATCGCCTGACTTCAATTGCTTCGAACATGCTCCAAGGCTCTGTACACTTGGTACTCCCAAGATGTTTACATCCAAAGTCCCATCCCATCAACTCCATCATCTCATTCTCCGGGATGGTCACTCACGATTAGTGGACATGCTACACAAATGCCCTTTAGTCAAATCTCTTGAAGTTGTGGGCTGGGAAGCCTATGATCCACAATCCAGTGAACCTTACACGTCGCGCACCATCACATCACTTAGCATCATCAAAGGCCATGAGCCATCACTGGAACTGATACTCTTAACCTTTAACTTGCCCTCATTGAATACATTCGTGTTAGAAAGTTACGATATGTCTTCCGGGTATTGGGCTACAAAAACTTTTATCTCATTCATATCCAGATCATCTTGCATGATCACCACGTTCATCCTCTACGGTATGGTCCTCTCCGATTCAGACCTTCTTGCAGCCCTTCAAGTCATGCCTTCTCTCCTCCATCTGGTGATTGAGGACTCCCAACTGGCTCAGTACCGTCCGATCATTTCAAACCTCATTCCGAGGTTAATTCACCATGAATCCACTTCTATCTCATTAGTTCCAAAACTACATACTCTTCGTCTGGTCTCTCAGTGTAATAACGATAACGGAACATTCGACGACTCTGCTTTTGTTAGCATGGTCGAGTCACGCTGGTTTAGACCTGGGTCAGACCGTTCTGCAGCAATGTCATTGCTGGGCAGAACCTCTATTCGGTCAGTCTTTCTCAGGTTTGAGTGGCGAGAGGTCGATGCAGAAATTTATAAACCGCTACGGATTCTAGACACAGAGGGCTTGAGAGTGGTAGTTGTTGATGCGAATGGAGTTCAAGTCTGATTTGCTTTTTGTTTGTAACTACGTCTAGCTTGTTTAAGTTGTAGATAAGTAGAAATCAAGATGACTAGAACTCTCCTTCTCAGATAGCTATTGAACCAAATATACGTTAGGTCTACTTGAAATCTTTGTAAATGACTAGAGAACCCAAAGAGAAGCTATTTCCGAATGCGAAAACACATTAGACCGGTTTATGAGTCGCAGTCAACCATACACGTGAAACGTAGTTAAAACGAGATTTCGGACGCGCTTGCACGATCATGCTACAAACCAAGTGCACAGTTGTCACTGGCAATTCTGAGCCGCAACAGAGTTGAACCCATTCTCACTGCACATTCTCCAGAATAGTCTATCCATCGAAGGTGAGCATTTCCTTCGAGATAATCCAACGATTGTTGCCCCCAGCAGTTCCACAAACCGGCCTCTCCATGATCTGCAAACAGGATAGCAGAGCGACAAGGAGCATCATTGTACCCCCTGATACAAATCTATACATTTGAAAGGATTGAGGATGAACGTTTAAACGCTTACCTCTTAACCCAACATCGATGAAATATGCTCCATACGCTGCAGTCGCAGCAGACTCTGGGGTTTTGCGTCAACATAAACACCAAAGGTGGTGCCAAACATGGTAATAGGTATGAGTGTCGTTTTCCTTGGAAACGTTCAGCATGCTCTGTGTGGCCGAATCGACGGAGGATCATGTCAGTGCGAGGAGGCTATAGGAAGAGATCATTAGGGAGCGGTGTGCGGCCCACGCGTACACTCAGTCATAGTATTGTAAATACAGGTGACTTTGTCTTTGCAGATGGAGAGCGAGGATAGAGGGTTGACATTGAACGTTGAATGTTGATCCTGGAAAGGAACGAATCCGCCACAAATAAAATGGCTTCAGGATGGATTTAGCTCGGCACAAGTAGCTAGCTGTTGCATTGAATGACACCCACACCTCACAGACATCACAGGGTAAATACAGGAACAACATTGCAAGATCCCTTATTGTCC